>JAQGAO010003447.1:0-16989 GCA_034697705.1 Ommatoiulus sabulosus | reverse complement strand
GCTTTCAGACTCGCCTGGTAGGCCTAGCATAGAAACTATGAACATCCCGGGCAAAGCCGGGCCGTCCCGCTAGTTTAATTTAAAATGTAATCTTAGGTGATTTCAACAAAAAAATTATATAACACAAAAACTAATTTTGAGTGATACAAAATTCTACTCAGAATGATTTAAAAACAATCTGAATGAAGTTACAACAGGTATCACATTATGAAAAAAATTCTGAATCACTTAAAATATATTCTGTATTAATTTTTTAAACTTATGATTAAAAAATTATACGATTTAATTTTATGATTTAATAATTAATTTTTAGGAATTTAAATATCAAGGTTAAATACCTAATTTTCAGTGATTTACAAACTAATTTTAAATATTCAAAAACTAATTTTCGGTGATTTAAGAACAAATTTTTAATGATTGATAACTAATTTACAAAGATTAAAAATTTAATTTCACTGATTGAAAAACTAACTTTCAATGACTTTATAAAATAACTTTTAATGATTTAAAATTTAACTTTCAATGATAAAAAAATTAATTTTTAAAGATTAAAAATCAAATTTGAAATCATTACAAACTAATTTAAATTTTGTAAAACAAATTTCGAGTGATTCAAAAACGAATTTTAGAATGATTCAAACTTATTGATAAACTAACCTTAAGTGATTCAAAAACTGATTCCAAATGTTTTTTTTTTTAAAAATAACGTTGAGTGAAAAACAAATTCTGGATGTTTAAATAAATAATGTTGATGTATTTACATATCCTAATACATTTCCATAATTATCTATAAAAACTCATTTACAGTATATCAAATATTTATTATTATGCCTAAATACTCGCAAAAATCTCGATTTCTATACAACTGATAAAATAAGCGAAGCGTATATTCAAGATGCCATTTTTACAATATTTCTGTATTATAATTATAACAATCATTCAAAAGATGATAATATGAATCAAGCACAAGAAACCAATACTTGTCCCCATTGTATTCTACTTTTGTTTTATCCAAATCATTTTCTAAAAAACTGATATTTAATTTCAATCATCTCGAGACTTGAATTGCTGGGCGCATGCTCAGTATGACTTTTGTCTCGTTATCTCAGGAGCTCATTATTATGATCCTCTTTTCCCTTTTATTTTAATCCGTTTTGTCGTTACGAGCCTTATTTAGAGACGAATATAATTTCATAACAAATATTTGTCGGCGGATGTATTTATTCAACGAGAACACCAAAACGATGAACCAATTTCATGACGATAAACTTCGCTTTTATCAACGCTGCCAAATAATTTAGATTTATTGTTGAGGGAAGTCCGAAAAGTTGCTTCAACTTACGTACGTAACACCAAACATAAAACATTTCAAGACATTTTTTAAGATTTTGAGCTCAAGGTAGGTAGTGATTCATTAATTGTAAATAAAAATATATATAAAAAATTAAATTATACGTCTACAAATCATATTTATGGGTTTGTAACTTCCTAAATCAAACAAAAACGTTCCAAGTCACTAGTTTAAACCCATTTTGTCGACTTTGCGAAGCTCCTAAAGGCAAACTGAAAGATTCTAAGATTTGCCTGTTAATTTTAAAAATAAATTGAGTTGCAAATTTAAAATGAAAAATACTCAAAATAAAAAAAAATCAAATTAATCTTTTAAGTGCTCCTCATGCTATTTAGTTTCATGTTATGTTAAGGTTTTTGAAAGTTCTTCAAGCATCTGTTTATGAAATTTTTTTACAGCATTTTTAAAGCAAAATTTACATAATTTTAAGCAAATATTTATCGCAAAGTTTCATAAACACGGGTCAGAACAGGTTTCTAGCACAATATTAACATCGATTTAAAATAATTTATTAGTATTATCATGTAAGAACATGTTTTAAAAAACAAAACCATTTTCAGAAACTGTTTATAGATATTGTTTATTAAAGTTTTGACAGCATTTTTAAAGCAAAATTAACATAATTTTAAGCAAATATTTATCGCAAAGTTTCATAAACACATGTCAGAACAGGTTTCTTACACAATATTAACATCCATTTAAAACAATTTATTAGTATTATCATGTAAGAACATGTTTTAAAAAACAAAACCATTTTCATAAGTGCTACTCATGTTATTTAGTTTTATGTTTTGAGGTTTCTGGATGATGTTCAAGCATGTGTTTATGAAATTTTTTTTACAGCATTTTTAAAGCAAAATTTACATAATTTTAAGCAAATATTTATCGCAAAGTTTCATAAATACGTATAAGAACAGGTTTCTAACACAATATTAACATCGATTTAAAACAATTTATTAGTATTATCATGAAAGAACATGTTTTTAAAAACAAAACCATTTTCAGAAACTGTTTATGAAACATTTTCCTATAAACATGTAATAACATGTTTTTAACACAAAATTAACATCATTTAGAAAACCTTTCTATGAACAAAGTTTTAAAAAAATGCATAAAACATGGTTTTATGAAACATTTTCCTAAAAACATGTAAAAACTTGTTTTTAATACAATATCAACACCATTTTCAGAAAACGCATACTTCATTGAAGTCAGTTCCGCCCTAATGGCGAATTTATTTCTCGTTAGGTAAGCAATTGTACGGTTGGATAAAATATCGAAATAAAAAAGGAAATTAAATACGTTCTGAGACATTTTTTTCTGGAAGTAATACGATTTCCAACATTAAACTCGATTCGGAACAAATAAGGGACCGAGGGGAAATGTGATGTGCACGAAAAAAAGTCCTGTTATCAAATTTCTGCTTTTTGTGTGAAATTGCTTCTCTTCAGTTGAGGGAATAAAAGAGGATAATCATTTGGGAAGATGTATTTTTTTTCTTGCAGGAAATTGCCCAATTTCTCTTTTTTGGTTGAGTTAGTAACATGAGAACCAACGTAATTCATGATTATTTTGTTTAATCTGAATGCGGGGCATTTAGAAGATTTTCGCAAAAAATATAGATAGTGATTGAATTTGGAAAACAAAATTAAAAGTAGGGTTGCTTTAATAAAACTTTGAACGTATGAACATATCAAAGAAACTGATGATATTGAAAAATGTTTGTGCAAATCGATGAGTACATTGTATTCAGAATTTTTTTAAATTTCTTAAATTCAAGGCAATATCAAACAAATTTGAGAAAACATATATCAAATGTTAGAAAATATCAAGCACATTTTAAAAATTTAACAAAATATTGAGGAAATATCAAAAAAAGGAAAAAAATTAGAAAATATGAAACATTTGAGAAAATATAAAAAATATTAAAGAAATATCAAACAAATTGAAGAAACATAAAACAATATTTAGGAAATATCAACAATTGAAGGAAACAAAAAAATTGAAAAATATCAAACATTTGAGAAAATATTAAAAATGTAAGAAAATATAAAAAATAACAAAATGTCAGAAATATGAGTAAGATTGAGGTAATTGCGATAAAAATTGGATATTTTCAATAAGAGGATAAATTCTGAGATAACATTTTATAAGTTATCTTTTAGGATTTAAAAATTTACCAACATTCTGGAATCCTTGATGAACTGAAGGAGTTTGAAGTTTTCACTTTTGTAAATTTAGTTCATTGTTAAAATATTTTCCCAAATTTCCATGAAATGTAAAATCTTTTAATATTGATGAATTTAATAAATTTAGCTAATGTTGAATAATGTTCCCATCATATTCAGAAAAGAGTTTCTTATTGTTAAAACTATTTATAGTCGATAAACTTTCATAAATCAGGGAAAAAGTTACAAATTAATTAAAACCTTTTTCAAATTGAATGATAATTAACTAATATTTGGTCACTTTATAGAAACTTGCCAATTAAAGGCAGTTGAATTAAGGAATTTTTGTTAGAAATTAATACTACGTACATTCCTTCTTGTTTTAATGATGTGTATTTATAACTCATTTTCATTTTGCTTCCAGCGTAGTTTTTGTAAAACAATATTAAAACATTTGCTTTCTTCGTTCAAACAAAGATATTAGCATTTAACTAATGCTATCCATTGTTTTTCTTCCTCGAAAATATTCTTTGAAAAATTTAGGAAAAGTTCGATTGCCCGCGGGAAATGTCTTCATTCCTCCTCTTTTATGTTCTTCAATCAACATTTGTTACGTTTCTAAAGTTGAAAATCAATATAAAGTACAGGATCTTAAAACCATGGCTATGACAAATCTGTCACCATAGAAACGACACTGAATAATCTTAGCAGTCTTTCATGTTTTTTATAACTCAAAAATTGCTGGAGAAAATTAAATATTTTTAATGTAAAACAGGCTAATGAAGAAATGTTTACGTTAAATGTACAATCAAATTTTAGGTACATTAATTAATAGAAAACTAAAACAACAGTAGCACTTAGAAGGACAATTCGAAAAATATTAAAAATATATACACGTATATAACTACTTAAAATTGCAACTAAGCAAAACAAATTCATTGATTTTAGTTATTTTTGAAACACATTTTTATGTAAAAAAAACAACCGTCATGGAAGAATTAGAAGCTAAACTAAAAGGTTCTAAGTCCATCTTTAAGGTTCCATCTTTAATAGATGGAAAGGAAACAATAATCAATTTGAACTCCAAACATTAAGTCAAACACACATGTTGACTATACAATTACAAAACAATTCTTGTTAGTTCTCGTTTTACTTTTAAAATTTGTCCACTAAATTAAATGAAATTGTCAGATTTAGGAACGTTTAGTTTGACTACATTAGTTTAGATTGCAAAATTACATTTTTCAACCCAAAAATGCATTACAAAAACGTATCATGCTTAGATTGTAATTATAAAAACAGATCCTGTTGTTTTGGTTTTCTTTTTATAATTCAATAAAAAATAAACATTGCTAAACCAAGACCCTATTAGCTTAATTGCTTTAATGAGTCTAATTTAGAAAATAAACATGTTGACTGAATATATCAGAATTACGTCATCATGTGTAGATAGCATTTAAAAAACGAGTCCTGTTGTTTTCACTGTTACATGTATTTTGCCAATAACAATTTGAAACAAAAATTAAAAATGCCAGACTACGAGCCAATTTAGTTTGTCTTCGGAAATTTGGGCTAAAAATTAAAAACTACAAAAACTACGTTTTTTCCATTGTTATTTAGTATCTCATAGTTTAAAAAAAACATTGAAAATGACAACCTTTGAACCTTTTAGTTGGCCTTCATAATTTGGAATTAAAAATGAAAAATATAATAAATAAAAACAACATATAACATTCCATTCTGCTGTTATTTTGCAATTGTGCTATTAAAACAAAAATTGAAAATGCCAGACTAAGAAACCTTTTAGTTTGTCTTTAGCAGTTCAGAAATAATAACATTTTAAATCTTAAAAATTGCAAACAAATAACGTATTTAGATTGTAATTAAAAAACTAACCTTTTTGTTCTAGTTTTTATTGTTCACCTAAATTGTTTTAAAAAAATTAAGAATGCAAGAATCGGAACTTTTAAGTTTGCATTCGGATTAAAAAATGACACTTATTAACTAAAAATATGCAATATAGACGTTATCATTTACATTTACGACTCATCTATTACAACACAAATCCTGTTTTCAATTTATTTGAACGTTTTTATTAAAAAAAATTAAAAATGAGGGACTCAGAACCTTTTAGCTTGACTTCAGGAGTTTAGATAAAAAGCGCAACTTTTGGCTTGATTATATACATGTAGATCAGAAACACGTATGATGAATAAATAACAATCAAGAAAATAAAGTCTCGCAATTTCAAAAAGCCAATTTTAATATTTTTTTTTAAAAAAAATCAGTAATTTCACAACTAAGTCGTACGAGTTTTTGACGTCGTAGCTAGTTCGTCTTAACGAAATTCGACTTAGCATTATATATTCAAAACAAATTGTTAACATTGCATTCCAACATATGTTCCATAAACTGTTCTAAAACAATCATTACTTAAACCCAATATGTCCCTGATGCAATTGTTGATTTACAACTTCAGGTTAAAACATCCAATTACCCATTTTCCCATAGCAGCGAATGCATTTTTCATTTACGTAATTTGGCTTTTTTTCCTCAAATAATTGAATTCTGGCCATCAAATCGGAAACACGTACTAGAGAGCTACAATCCCTTTCGTATCTCCACCGAAAATTTTAAATTTAATTAAGGACTTAGCCATCGTTAACATTTTTTCCCATCTTGTATTTCGTTGTAAGCGACTTTTTCAACATTGTTTAAACGAATTTTCGAATTGAATTAACTCGTAATTTTTTTGAAGGGGGGAAAATTGGTTCATCTTCGGAGTGAAACGAAAAAGTTACGCTTGATAAGGTTTCGTTTAAAGGAAAATGCAATTTCCGATACAAATGAGATGTCTGAAAAGTCGTTGGAATGGAAAATGACGGCCATTTTTAATCGAGCGGAATGAAATTAGGCCTAGTTTTAGGACAACTTCGCTAATCGCCCCATTTTCATTGGCTATTATACGATTTTACGCCGTGACGACTACATTTACGCTTTGATGACTAAACGAGTGTCAATTATTTCGCTTCTTAACACTGACCTATGTTTTGGATTAGGAAAAAACACGCGATTAGGCCCTTACTGATTAGGTATCACCATAGAAACCAGGCGAAAACACGATTTATTTCAATCATTTAAGATTGTTTACGAAACATCGAAACATTTGGCCATAGTGAAAATGGTGAGAAAAACAAAAACACACTAAAGGATATTATGACGACATCATCATAATTTATGGAATAAAAACATGTATGACATAATCATAAAAACTAAATAATAAAATAAACATAAAAACTAATGAATGCCGTCATAAAAAACAACTTATGAATGACGTCACCAGAACTTTAATTGATGACGTCATTTATTAAAAATTACTCATTTTTCGGACATGTAATCTGGCATTTTTTAGAGATATAAACGGATGTCATACAAATGTCCGTTTAAATTAATTCGCACACAATGAATGACGTCACCGTCCTAAAAAGCATTCTAAATGACGTCATGTGCATCTCAAGCACATTATGTTTAGATGGTAATTACAAGACAAATCCTGTTATTTTGAAACTAAATTTTGAAAAACAAAAATGTGTCAATAATCGTTTAAACAAAAAAAGCCTTAAACCTTTTAGTTTGCCATCATGCGTTTGGATTTAAAAAAATGTCAAAGTTCGACTAAATATTTTATTTTTTAGACTAAAATTAAAAACAAATCAGCTTTTTTCCATTAATTTTACAAACCAATTTAAAAATGAATATGCCAGACTTGGAATCTTTTAATTTGACTTTAGGAGTTGGGTTTTAAAAACAAAATTTGTTTGAAAAAATATAATATTATAAACACGCATGAGATTTAGATATCAGGTAAACAATATATCCTAGTAAATTTGCAATTGCGAAAAATTGTATTTTATAAAAGAAAATTTTTAGCGAGGGAGTTCGTCTTAATGAGCTTCGAGTGTACTTATAATTGACAGAACGAAAATTCAAACACAAATTAATGTACACATCAAAAGATGTATACAAATTTATCCATGCTTAACGTTTTAATCATGGATGCACAATAAGAGGCTATGTGATTTTCAAACAAAATGAAGCATGAATAGTACAGGACAAAGACTTTTCTTTTATAAAAAAACATGTTTTTATGAATTTTAATTACTGAACATAAGATTAACAACAGATCGCAATATTTAATACATTTACTAGTGTTTAAAGATGGACGCTATCGGTAATCATCGAAGCTTCACATTTTTATCACTGATATACAATACGAATCTATGGGACTTTCTGACAAAAAATGAAGCTTGAATAAGACCACACTTTATCCATGCTTAAAAAAATGTGATAATTTGACACCTAAAATATCAATAGATTGCGCTATTTCATTTATGTACTAGTGTTTAAAGATGGACGCCAGCGGCAATCATCTAGGCTTCACATTTTCATCACTGATACACAATTCGGATGACTGGGACTTTCTGACAAAAATTGAAGCTCGTACAAAACAGGACATTTTCAATGCTTTTGTTAAAAATAAAAATTCATGACTTTGAACTGATGAAAAATTAGACCAGAACCGCAAGAAAGGAGCTTGTTGGAGCCTCTCCCACTAAGGAAACAATTTTAAGATGGCCAGGACAACAAATCAATCGAAATCAGTTGCTCGTTCTTTCGCCGCAATCTTCTTGTTTATTTAACCGTCATGGAAAAAGAGCGAGACCTTTTTTCTACGATGTTTGTCTATAAATGATAAATGACGATGGACTGGTCAAGTGGCTATTTGTTTATCTCTTGCTCAGAAAACCTAAATTGCCGAGGAAGGGCGCTGTCCAGAAACGCTTCCATTTACTTAAAATGTGGATGTTTATTTTATAGTGTTTTTGAGAGATAAAAAAACGTGAAAAAGCTTCGGTAAATGGCGGTCATAAAATGTGTTTAAAGATTGCTCCGCCAATCAATTTATCCGAAAAATTTCACTTCCTGATCTGAAGACTCCATAGGCAATCAACTAAATGCATTTTAAAGGCGTCAACTTTGACCTTTTGCCAGCTATGGTTTAATGTTTCGGACAGAACAATCGAAAAAGTTTGGAGAAAAGTAAATTACTTTAGATCAAATGTAATTTTAAAACAAAAAATTAAAATACATTTAAGGTGTGTGGAAAACTTAAATTTTGCAATTTTTCGTATACTTGTATTTTAAGTGGATTCATTATGTATTTAAATCGCGAAATATACATAATAAGTGGCATATTTTAAAATTAAATTTTTTAGTTAACCGTTTAGAAATGTTCATCATATTTAGCTTGTTTTAAAGTAAAAGATAATAAATTATAGAACAAAAACATGTCAAGGGTTCCCTTAAAAATTTCATTTTGAACTTCCCTGACTTTTCCAGGTTTTAAAATAATTTCCCTTACCAATGGTAATATCAAACATTTACACATTTTGCAAAATTTACTAATGACAATTTTGAAAATTAACAATGACAAATTTAAAAAAAAAATTTACTCGGAAAACGTGAACATTTTTGCAAATTTTCACTTGAAAAACGTGGAAAATATTGCTAATTTGCTCCCGAAAACGTGGAGAATATTGAAAATTTGTCCTCGGAAAACGTAGAGAATTTTGAAAAATTGTACCCGGAAAACATGGAAAATTTTTCAAATTTTGTCTTCGCAAAATGTTGAGAATTTTTCAAATTTGTACTGGGAAAACGTAGAAAATTTTGCAAATTTACACTCTAAAAACGTAGAAAATTTTGCAAATTTACACTCTAAAAACGTGGAAAATATAGCAAAATTTTCATTCAGAAAATGAGCCCTAAGTTAACCATGTAAAACCTTTGATTTTGGAATGCAACAACTTCACTACGTTGAATTTCCCTGACTTTTTAAACAAAAAAAGCCATTCTGCCCTGATTTGATTAGACATTTTTAAGTTACCTGACTTTTCCAGGTCTAGGGCTACCCTGGTAAGTTAATATTAACGTTAAGAAGTTAACAAATGAGAAAAAAAACTTAATTGCAGAAATGACAATTTTATATTAAAAAATTATTCGAATAGGAAACCTACATTATACTACTATATAGTGACCTATACCTAATCAGTAAACCAATTATACTACATAACATACGACCTTTAAGTATAGATATACGTGCATTCACAAAGATTTTCCAAAAAATTCCCAATTTTAACATTGCAAGTATAATGTTTTATACAGTAGCTTTATCTCCTTTAAGCCTTCAACATTTCTGCTACTTTTCGCAGTTTCGTGAGCTAGACGTTTAGCCTTTTGCAAAATCAAGACAATCCGAAGAATTTATTATTAATAAAGCCAAGTCCGGAAGGCAAGAAAGCGAAGATAAGACGTGGAAAAATGAAAAGATCAAGATTTTGAAAAAGCTACCCCTTATAAATACAGAAGTGGGCACATCCATGTCTACAAAGTTCGCAGTGTTTGCATATACTAGTACTCTAAAAGGGGCTTAAGTGATTAGAATCTTTTGGTGCATTTGGGTCCTAAGGGGTTCAATCACAGTACAAATGAAATTAAGATTAGTACCTACTGTACATTTTCTTTCTGGTCAGTTTATCTTTAATTTTAAAACATTTAGAATTTAACAAAGATAATTCAAAGTCTTTATCGACGCAGACAAATGGTGTAACAAGAGATTGTAAAGAAAGAAAATCAAAGAAGAAATGAAGTAACAAAATAAAAAAATCTACCTAAAATTAATTCTGAAATTATATCAAAAATGAATCAAAAATCATCTAACATTCATATTTAAAACGTAACTCCTTTCGGAATTTATCCAGGAATAAATTGAAACGTAATTCCTCACAAATAATTCTGAAATAATTTCTTATAAAATATCTAAACGATTGAATATTAAAAATTATCAAAAACTTATTAAAATACAAATTCTAGGAATTTTTAACTTTTTTAGGAATAAAGAAACAAAATACTTTAAAAAAGCTGGAAATTTTTCCTATAAAACATACAAAAGATAGAATATTTAGAAATTATCAGAAATACATCATCATTAAAAATTCAGATTTCTTTCATTTTCCGGGATTAGATCGACGACCCTCAAAAACGAATTCAATAAGATATTTGACAAAATGTCGAAGAAATTAACAAGTATATCCAACTAATGTTCCTGAGAATTTACTTGTTCAAAAAACAGAGGCATTTTGCTAACGTTTCCAAGAAATTAGTAATAAAATTACAAAACTTATTCTCAAAGTAAAAAAAAACATTAAGCTAACACCTCAATGAGGTGTTATGATATTTAAACAAATTTTAAACAAAATATTTATGTAAAAATACATAAAAAAGTAATCTCAACATAATGCAAAAGAAATCAGTTAATTCTTCAATGAGGTGATAATTAAATATCAAAATAAAATTGCGAAGATTACACCTTAACACCTTAATAACAACCGAATTCTCGATGAAAAAAAAATTCCAAGAAAGATTAAAAGTCATTAAGCTACAGTAAAAACCTCGAAATGTGACCACCTTTGAATGGTGACCACCTGTATATGTTGACCCCTTTTTAGTGTTTTGTTTTTTCTAGTGTACATTTCCTTCATAAAAATTCTCCGTATAGTGACCACCTGTCTATTGTGTACAGTGACCAGTGTGTGTCGTCTTTTTTTGCAATTTTTACATGCCAATGTATTTTATAAAGTGATCAGATAACAGATGAGTCCCCTTACATCATGCTTCATCCCTATTGGTTCTCAAATAATTCAGCCAATCGTTGTTATTCAGATCGATAAAATCACTGAAAACATGATCAAAAGAAGTAAAAAGCATTTAATAAGTCGATAAGGCAATAAATATACTGCATTTAATGCACATGGACATGATGATTCTGTACTTTTTTGGTTTTGTGGTTTATTACTATACATGTATTACAAGTAGCCTACAGTGTACATGTTCATTTTTATTTAATTCAGGCATTCTTCGTATAGTGACCACCTGTGTACAGTGACCAACATAGCATTTTTTTGGTGGTCACTCTTAGCAGGTTTCACTGTATTTATTGAACTGTATAAATTGTCCGTATTGCCGCCGTTGATATAAGAGCTTAATTTCTTAATTTTCTGTCTTTTTATATCAGGGCACACCGCAATATATAGTTGGCCCGAATTAATTAACGTTGAATGGGTTAACGAGCTAAGAATGGGAAGCGTCTTAATGAAGTGCTCGAAATTTGCAAAAGTGACGATAAAATCCTTGTGGGACGTATATCTTTCATTAATAAATATGCAAATGCTGGATTTGGTGTTTTAATTCCGCCATGGCCTTTTGACAATCGGGATTCATTTGTGCTTAAGCAAACTGGCATTAATTATACAGGGGGCCATGGGAAGTCAACTGGATGCCTCGTATCAAAATGCATTTCTGTTTTATGCCAAGATTTCTCAGGGGACCTGTTTTTGTCTACGTGGAAAAAAAAGCACTTAATGTCTGCCACCATCTAATGTTTTATCTTACTTTAATTGCATTTTTTACACCCGTAATTTGGGTCTTATACGTCTCCCCGCTTCATTTAGGCCGCGTATAATACTTTGATTTCAAATGAAGATTTCCTTAAACATAACTTAGTTAATTAGAACTTGCCATCTTCATTTCCCTCAAGAAAAATTAATTACGGTTTTCAATTGGCAAAAAAAAAAGTTCAAATTAGGTAGTTGGTGAACAACGAAGGAAATCTTTTATTAGATTAAGAGAAAAAACAATGGAGTTTTTATTTCTACGATGAAAGTTTGCCACTTTGTTGCGTGGAAGGAAAAGAAGTCGACGAATTTACCAATTTGCAATTTAATTGGCGTGTAATTCTCACCGCAAAAAAATACGTAAAACAGGAAAAAAAATCCTTTAAATTAGAAAATCTTAAGTGGAAGCATTTGCTCGGATTCCGATGTTTTTGAGCAAATGTTCGGTCGGAATATGGTTGTTATGGCTGCTTATTCACGTGTTTCATAAACATTAGGTTAATTAAAAATTTAAATGTAAAGGATTTGTTACTGTAGGCCTACGTGAAAGATGTCCAAAACATACATTAGATTGCTATCATCGAGAGTACTCGTATGTTAGCCAGAGTTCCCCCAAACCTGGAAAAGTCAGGGAAGTTGAAAATGTCTGGAAAACTCAGGGAGAAGTCAGGGAAGAATGACTTTTTAAAAAAAGGGAAATTTAACGTAGTCAGGACCCATTTGGAAACATTTTTACATTTTCCCAGTATAAATTTGCAAAATATGCCAAATTTGCAAAATTGCAAAATTGTCCACGTTTTCCGAGGACAAAATTGCAAAAATTGTCGACGTTTTCCGAGTAGGAATTAGCAAAATTGACCACGTTTTCCGTGTACAAATTCCCACAGTTCTCTAGGTTTTCCGAGCACAAATTTTCAACATTTTCCGAATACAAAATTTTCCCAGTTTAAATGCAATTTTCACTCAATTTTTTTAAAATTTAAAAAAAATTGTCGTTAGTAAATTTTAAAAAATATTTTCCAGTGTCGATTTTTCACGTTGTCATTGGTTAGGGAAATGTTTTTTAAAACCTGGAAAAAGTAAGGGAAGTTGAAAAGGAAATTTCTGGGGGAACCCTGCATGTATAGGATGTATAAAGCTCGCCCATTTTTGTGTTAGGTTTGTGAGTGTACACTCTATGTGAACCATAATTTCCGAGTTGGTTTTTGATTTTAGGTTGTCTTTTTCCTCCTTTTAATGGGATTGCGTTGAATATTCCACGAGCATTTCTGTATTATTAAAGCGCAATATTGACATTCGGTAATCGATGTCTCCATTCGACTTCAAGGGCTGTTGCTTTTTGGGATGAAAACGATGAGGTCTGACATTGTCACCTCGATGTTGGTTTAGTGCATCTCTGAGCTACTCAGCCAAAAAGAAAAGCTAGGATTTAAAAATTAAGCAGGCGAGGGACTGCGAAAAAAGGATCGGAAAAGTGCGCCAATCATCGAGAGAAATTTGATTTGTGAAAATATCGGAGATGGAAATTCACGCAAAAATTGCAGTTTCGATGAATTATGCATTCGTATCTTCATCACGTGAGGAGATATTACTCGCTTTTCTGCTTTGGTAAACTGACAAAACAGTTGTTTTCTGCACTCTTTACTTCGTAAGGACACAACCCTTATTCGGGGTTGTCAGATAAATATGAATGCAGATTTATATAAAACCAACTATGTTTATGAGAGAGCTGTAATGGTTATAGGCACGCATAAATCTGTGTTCGCCATTTCACGTTAATGGAAATGAATTGGTCAACTCCTGAAATGTTGTTTGTCTGCCAATGGAACTAAGTAAGGGCTCCCCCAGACCTGGAAAAGTCAGGAAACTTGAAAATGCCTGGGAAAGTCAGGGAGAAGTAAGGCAACTAACAACTTGAAAATGCCTGGAAAAGTCAGGGAAATTCAACGTAGTTATGTTGTTGCGCTCCAAAATTAATGCTTCTACATGGTTAACTCAGGGACCATTTTCTGAGTAAAAATTTGCCAATTTTCCATGTTTTCCGAGTACAAATTTGCGAAAATTTCCCACGTTTTTCGAGTACAAAACTGCAAAATTTCCCACGTTTTTCGAGTACAAAACTGCAAAATTTCCCACGTTTTCCGAGGACAAAACTGCAAATGTCCCACGTTTTTTCCGAGTACAAATTTTGAAAACTTTCTACATTTTACGAATACAAAATTGTAAAATTTTCAAAATGTTTCATGCAAATTTTTTAAATTTTACTATGGTTATTTTCAAAATTGTCATTAGTAAATTTTGCAAAATATTTACCTATGCCGAGTTTGCAAAATATGCCAATTTTTGGCATTGTCATTGGTCTGGGAATTTTTTTTAACCTGGAAAAGTCAGGGAAGTTGAAAACGAAATTTCTGGGTGAAGCCTGTAATTTATACGTATGTATATTTTTAAATTAAATTTTCAAATCATGGCTCTGATGCTTTTTTAATTGAACTTTTGAAAAGTTAAAACGTAGCTAATTCTTATTGTCCTCAAAGCTATGGATTGTTTTTCTAGATTAAAAATTACTGCGCATGTCAGCGCCAACGAAATGAAATTTAAGCATTTTTTTTTAATCATAGTCTTTGAGATGAAACAATATATTTTTCGACCTATTATTTAACTATCAATGTCAACTTTATACATTTATTCCGATATACGCCCTGAAGCTCCCCTGGTGCCGAGTCATGGTAACACTGGTATTACTGTAGAAAAGTTGATGCTCGCACGCGATCATTTTACTCGGGTCAACCTTAATTCGCTAACTTTTCAATGTTAAACATCTGTGTCTTCGTAATGATATTAATTTGGGAAAAATGACTCCGGAAGATAATCACAGCTTACGAGCAAACTTGTGCCAAGCGAGGCACTGCAGGTTTCCTAGGCACAAGTACACTATCACTTAAAATTCCAAAACCTTCACTCATGTTTGTAACTATTTCTAAAATTCACGCTTCTTTAGATCGAGTTTTTAGTCAAACATTTTTCTGGCAAAATTATGAAGACAAATACTCAGTGTCATTCATTCCTACGATTCCGATGAACATTCCCATGACAATTTCAGCTGGTTTTCTGTTGTAAACGAGTGACAGGGTTCCCCCAGAAGAATGGTTTATTTTAAAAATGTCAGGGAAATTCAACGCAATCATTGCGATCCAAAATTAACTTATACAAGGTTAGCTCAGGGCCCATTTTCCGAGTAGAAATTTGCAAAATTTTTCCACATTTTCGGAGTAGGCCTACAGGTTTGCAATATTTTCCACGTTTTCCGAGTACAAATTTGCAAATTTTTCCACGTTTTCCGAGCACAAATTTTGAAAATTAACAAAGAATTTTTTTAAAAATTTTAAAAAATTGCAATGTTTATTTTTAAAATTGTCGTTAGTAAATATAAGAAAATATTTTCCAGTGTCAATTTTGGAAAATATTTCAATTTTTCTCGTTGCCATTGGTCAGGGAAGTTGAAAAAGAAATTTCTGGGGGAATCCTGAGTGATTAATTCACGAGTATTTGCATGTCTTTTATGGGTGCGAGCACAAAGAATGCTTACTTTCGAAGTGCTTCTTTCAGCTTCTTTCGTGCTTGTTTTCAACTCTGATATAATTGTATATAACGCATTTAGAAATTCCTGAAATTCGACTGAACTTCGATTCTGACAGATATTTGATCTTATATACTGTATGTTAGGCTAGAATTTTGATCACTTATCCGCCACATTGTAGTTATAACTTCAATACACAAACAACTCTGAAATTCCCGTTCACAAATAATGAGGAAACGATAAAACCAGGCATTTTTTTTAATATCGCATTTCCGAAAATCACAGAAATGGTAACATAACGTTCCGATGGTTTTGTTCCTATAGTTATAATTTGATAATCGTGTTTGCCACGGGTGTAGGTCTTGTGCCGCAGTTAACGTTTTTGGCGAGTATTCGGAAACCGTTTTTGAATGGGCAATTTGGGACTATTATTCGGGTAATATTTACCCACAAATTGCAACATGGGAGTCGGCGTTTAGCCATAGTGTACTAAGTCTCCCGACTGACCAATTGGTGCATGCCTACCCCAAAATGGAAAGGGGGAGTTGACTATTAAAGAGCGGTGAACTGACCCACACATGGGCCCAAAAATGTATAAAATTATAGGTATTGCAATCGAATTTGTATTTGGCTTTAGGCCGATTTCTCCTATCTGTTTATTACTTTGCCAAAGTTGACTGTGATTGCGCCGATTGCCGCAAAACCGGGATTATTAAATGGCGAAAATTGCAGTGATTACAGTTAAAAAAAGTATTTAAAGTGGGTGGAAACCTCGGTTTTTTTTTCTCGCTCATCGTTTCATCGGAGCCAGCCAGTTTCTTGTAACTCGTATTATAATTATGCCTTCTCTCAAATTCATCTAGGAAATTTTTAGGAATTTTAACAGCGAGCCCCTAATAAACTTTAATAAGGCGTGTTTCTATCTCGCAGTTTGTCTAATAGCCGAAATACTAAACGCATTTGCAGCAAATGCGGTAACATCTTATTACATTTTTAATAATACTACCATCTGCCCCTCTTGCCCGGTGCCAGACAAACCTTTAAATAGTGGTTTAGGTATATCGTTATTTGTCACTATAATAGTTAGCATCCAATGCCGGTGGATGGCGCCAGTTAATAGGCGCCGATGTTTTTAATTTTCAAAAGGACTGGAAAATTGCCCTATTTTCCCGATTTGTGAAAACAGCAATCGGTGAATGTTACAAATGTAAGAATTACAGTAACACCTGTTAAAACTGACCACCAAACAGGTCACTTTGTATAGTGACCACCTGTGTACAGTGTTGGTCACTATACAAAGAATGCGTGAATTACATTAAAATAATGAACATGTAGACTGTAATAAATGTAGTAAAAAAACCACAAAACCAAAAAAGT
>JAQGAO010003446.1:0-16990 GCA_034697705.1 Ommatoiulus sabulosus | reverse complement strand
TTCAAAGGAACAGCCAATTTCCCTCACTGTTTAGGGGCGGTTGATGGCAAACATATTTGCATAATATGCCTAATTGATTTGATGTATCACAACTACTATACAAAGTGTATTTATGAGTCGTGATGATGTCATGCAGTACACTCTACATGTACATGTAGAGCAGATTTCTACTTTCCCCTCTAAATCACCATAAAGTCCTTGCGCGGTGATTAACCACTAAACTAAACTAAACCTCAGGTTAACCCAAGCATTCATTTTTTGTCTACTACTTGTACATGTAAATCACTCCTATACAATGCAAGGGCGGGTTAACCTGCAGTTATAGTCTATACAGCAGGTGATTTCCCTCTTCCTCTTACCATATCTTTGCACTCCCCTCTCCCTCCTTAAAGTAGGTAAGAAAATAAGTAATGATGATGATGCTATAGTTTACTCCTTTATAACGAGGGGGGAATTATTAGTTAGGAGGGGAATTAGTCAAGTTGAAACTAATTATTAAGAGGGTTAAACCTTGTACATGTACATGCATGATTCTTGGGGTGATTCCCCTCTCCCTTTTAACTTCGCACCCCCCTTTTTTAAAGTAGGTAACAAATTAAGTTAAGTTATAGGAGTAAATGTTAAGTGGGTTATACCTTGTACATGTACATGCATGATTCTTGGGGTGATTCCCCTCCCCCTTTTAACTTCGCACCCCCCCTCCGTTTTTTAAAGTAGGTAACAAATTAAGTTAAGTTATAGGAGTAAATGTTAAGTGGGTTATATCTTGTACATGTACATGTAATGATTTTTGTGGTTATTCCCTTCTCTCTGTTATCTACGCACTCTTCCCCACCCCCTCAATCAATGAAGGACAAAAATCAATGTTGTTGGAAGTTACATACATGTACAGTGCACATTAAAAAAACCAGGTGTAAATGAAAAGAAAGTTTTCCCTATTTTCTGCGTTACATGTGTTCTATGGGCTAAAGCACACCTATCGACAGTCTTTTGCGGTTTTAACTGCATGTGTGCGACAGAAGCAAATCTCGACGCAAAAAATCTCGGGTTGCTAAGCGGCCTGCAGCGCTTTTGGTCCCAGTTGGCATGCATGAAAACCGGCATATATACATAAAAGGCGCACCTCTCGCGCTCACCTTTTTTTCGCAACAGCATGCTGATGAAGTGCGCTAAAGATAAAAAGCGTACACCTTGCGCTTCCTCTTTTTTTCGCCCAACTGTATATTTAGTGCGTCGACAACACCGACGTGGGACTTACAGAATAAAGTTATATATAGTCCGAGGTGGCATGCAGACTTTTATCAAGACCGTTTTGCCTTTATATAAGGCATTTTTGAGACGGATCGTTTGGCCAGTCAGGGTCTTGATAAAAATCGGCATGCCACCTCGATCAGACTACATTACAGTATATGGTAACTTTATAAGCGTAAGGCGAGAGAAAGGATTCATCTGGATCAGCAAAGATCTCTTGCTGATCCGGTGGAATCTTTTCTCTCGCCTCACGTTAAGCAAGGGTATCCAGCCGTGGAAGCCATATACATGTACAGTGTAGGCTACTATTATCAGCATTGCCAGCTACATTTTTGAAAATGCTTTTTGTAAATACAAAGGATAATTTCTTCTCAAATCACGCAAAAATACAATCCTCCATTCATTTTGCAAAAAAAAATATGTTTTCAGAATTTCAGAGTTTCCCTTCCACTGACCGTGACTTAAATATCCTTCCTATAATCCCCTACACGAGGACGTCCTATATTTAAACGCCCTTCGGAGTCTCCCCATTGATATAAGCCGTTGAGAAGGAATGTAATTTGCTACATGTAATTGTAAATTGGGCAGCCTGCAATTGGGGCACGATATGCTCAATTAAGGGGCGCTGGGTTGCAGAGTGGATCTGCAACAGGTGATGAATGGCCTGGCCATGGCGAGACCGCTAAAGCTTTTCTTTATAGGGAGCAGGGGAGCTTTAATCCCAGCTAGATTGCCAAGAGGCAACGCGAAAGATAAGCCTATACATGTAGTTCGGTGGACGAAATGGCTCAGTAAGTATTGGCCTTTGTATTCCAAAATTGACACTATACCATTCATTTATGTTGTTGTTTACTGAAGACCCACCCTATCACGAACCGGGACTATTTACAACGATATGTGACGGTGTCCCATTTCGTTAAGCTCAAACAACTTAAATTTATGACCAATTCCCAAGTCGGGCGCCAATAAAGCTGATCGAACTTGCTTTACTAACTCCCAAATGCCTTAAAGTTTATGATAATGGCGCTTCTTATTCTGATAAAAATTTCTCTTTTAATATGTCGTCTTCTTAAGCTGGCCAAGCCATCCTTTTGTCACGGATGCTTTTATGTCGACCAACCGATCACATGGATAACTGCACCATGGCCACTTGATTTGAATCAAATTGTGCCCAATTCTTAATTTCCCTTGCCCGTTAAGCATGCACGCGGCCATGCAGCGATAGGCCTACATGTTTATCGTTTAAAAGAAACGGGGAGTATAGGCCTATTATACGCATAGAATATCATATACACTGCATATACATGTAGCCTACAGTACATGTACAGTAGACATTAAAGTGGATTTTTTTAAAAAAAAACCTCGCTTACCAGGAGGCGAGAGAGGGGATTCCCCCGGATCAGCAAGAGAACTTTGCTGCTCGGGAGGAATCCCTTCTCTTAATTGCCTCGCGGAAATTGAGGATATGTCAAACGAGAAAAAAACCTCTCGGAATGCACGCTGTCATGCAATCTTTCGGGACTATAAGCGTAAGTCAATACATGTACGCAATGTATTATATGTATATAATGTAGCCTACAGTATGCATAATACATCTTTACTTGTCCGAAGAATTATAATGCATCAATATTTAATTATCCGGATGCATGTATACATGTATTCCGGAGAAGGCATGCAGATTTTTGCCAAGACCCCTGACTAGAAAAACGATGCGTCTCAAAAATGATTGTTTGTCCAGTCAGGGTTTTGACAAAAATCTGCATGACACCTCGGACTATATCGTATAGCCCCACACTTATTTAGGATATACCTATACATGTAGTCCGAGGTGCATTGCGTATATATGTGCTCATGCACTTGGTTAAATCAAATAAGAAAAAACAATAATGATCTGTGATCGTGCCTTGGTTTTTTTCTTGGATTAATTCCACCGACTTGCATGCACTTTAAGCTGATAGTATTTTAGGTTAGCCAAGTTAATCATTTATTTTTCACCGACAAGACAGACGGCGTGCACAATAGACAAGATGAAATTCGGTTCGAGGGCTGAAGTATTAAAGGTGGCATACGCGTCAATAAGATGACCGCGACTTGCGCGAGGCTTCTCTTTATTGCCTATATATATGAATCAAGCGTGCATGGGAACAGATGAATATAGGTCACTTAATGTGTCGAGCAAGCTTAATTAGCAACTGGTCGCCATCAGATTTATCGGGCGACATTAAAGCAGCGCGGCAATACAAGCCCCCGGGTGATTAGGCCAACCTGAGAAGCCGACATACATGTAAACATGTATAAAGTTTGGCAAAGAAATGGCTGTGTAATTCAATCAATACCAGATGGTCCATAACATTCCATCCATTCTATTTTGGGTCACAATAAACCAGGGATCTTATCTTTTGGCAGCTTTTCCAACAGACATGCAGACATGTAGGCTATATAGAAATTCCCAAAAAATAAGATTTAATTATGAGATAACAAGCTACCTTATTATTTATACTGAATTGAGATACCACTTTGCTCTGAATTTGGAAAATAATGTTATAGTAAACATGTGATACATGTAGCCTATACAGTGCGTTAGTTTCATGGTTTACTGTATACATAGTTAATTAAGATTGTTGTGAACTAATGTGAAACGAGCAAATTAAATAAAACATGCAGGAATCTATATATCCGGTATGCCATTATCATCATGAATGCGCGCTTTGTTGACATTTTGTATATCAACATTTATGCATTAACCATATACATGTAGCGTATATTAGTAAGTAAAGAGTAGAAGATGGGCGCACTCTCGCTGACTACATTATATGGTATACAGCTGTACACTGTATACGGCATACAATGTATTTAAGTCCAGCCTATATCACGCAATGCATTTATTTTAGAGGAGTTGTGCAATTTTTGTATAAGTGTCTTAACATAAATTTGCACGCCTTCTTAATCCTCTCGCCTTGTGAAAGAGAGGTTATCAAAAAAAAAATAAAAACATGTAAGTGCAGTAGGTATGGTCTACTCTATCGGACTGCGCGTGAGACCATACTGTACATGTATATACATGTAGAGTACTAAATCTATACATGTACTCAATGCATCTGGGGGAATCCCCTCTCTCGCCTCGCGTTGAACTAGGGTATCAAAAATAAATATACATGTAGTATTTTTTTTGATAACCCCGCTTCCGCGAGTCGTGAGGTTTGAGGTGCATGGCATTCAGATTTTTCTAAAAGTCTTCACAAAAATTTGTATTCCACCTTTCAACGCTATAAATGAAATGAACATGTATATATTGGCTTACGTTGGTAAGTTACGCTTGTCTGTAAAGAGAGGATCCACGCAGTCCTAGAAAGTTTGTATATATTTTCGATACCCTCGCTTAATAAACGCGAGGTGCGTGTACGGGTTGCAATTATATACTTAACAAAACGAAAGGGAAGGGGAGCTTTTGCTGTGGTTGCAAAAGCGGCGGTAAACACCGCTGTATTGCGGGAAGCTCGCAATCTCAAAATAATGGGATAATCCACGTGGATAATTCAAGCTCGAATGAAACTAACTTAAGACAAAACCACGGTATATTGACGTTTGGCACGTTGTTTGAGATTTCAAAAATTACAATTTGCAGCGTTACTAAATGCGAAATTTGATAAAAGAAAAGGAAATGTGCGACAAAATTGGGAGCAAAAGTAAAGAGATTGTGGCATGAATACAAAAATCCCTAAACACATTTTTACGAATGGAAATATGAAAATTGCATGCGCGCTCACAACAGGATTATTCTTTGTCTTAAGGGTGACGACGTCCCTGTCGTCTTGGAGCATGGTAAACCGGATCCTTGAAGCTGGGACTCTGGCAGATCGTCCTCGGGAAGTCGTGAATTGACCCTGGCTTGTGGAAGGACGATTGTTGGGGCGCGGGCCGCAGATTGTGATGCATGAGGAACTGACCGTTGAAGGGGGTCCTCGACTGGAGATGCGGCCGCTCGTGGCGAAACTCTGGAAGGCGAGGTTATCAAAAGAGAAAAAAAAATATCGGAATGCGCGCAGTCCATGCAATCTTTCGGGATAAGCCAAAGTCTACGCAATGCGTTATATTTTTATGCATAATACATGTACATTTTTAATTGTCTAGCCTGGCAACTTAATTTGGAACCAAATGTACCCAATTCTTAATTTCCCGTGCCCCTTATGTAAACAGTATCCAATATATATAAATATATCAAATATCCAATATTTCAGACTATAACATTAAAATGGTGTTTTATCCGTATATAACACCTTACAGTCAGAAAACATAGAAATACATACATACAGCGTGTACAGTACAATAGGAGAGAACTCAGGGAATTTGGGTATATGAAGATGTGCGAGATCTACTGCACTCAGATGTTTGTAACTTAGAAAATGTAGGGGCCATCACAACCACATATGTCCACAGAGGTGAGAAATTGCCAAAAGTTTACACCCCTCCAATGCCTGAGGCACCCCAGAAGGTTTCGACACGGTCTGGTCGAATGATCCAACCTCCGGCAAAATTAACATACTATCACGCTGACATGAACAATTTATCAGAAAATTTCATATATCATTGCATGAAGACATTGTAGATTGCATACAAAATACTCATCATGAGCATTGGATTATTTATTCCACCTTGACAGACTTAATTGCCTATTTCCTTAAAGGCAAAATTAACGACGTACAACTTTGTATAAAATGTTCACAGGGGCATAAATTGTCATTTAGAGGTCAGTTGACCAGAAAAGATAACCCATCTTTCGGGATCTTTTGATCCCAGATGTTTATAACAATGGACTTATTAAGTCACCCAATCGCCTTCTCAAGCTATAGGCCTACATGCATGTACTTGAAAAGGACCAACCAGATCAGGATAATCACAAGCCATAAAAATTCTACAAATCAACGCCGTTTTTCTCTCGAAAGCTCATAATGTTAAAGAAATGGTACATGTATACACTTGAAAAGTTCATAAATATAGACAGTCTCCTGCCGCTCTGGACAATTCCAATATAAGCGTCCCACTAAGCATACTGTAGCCTACTTGGAATGTCTGCTATTTAACCATCCAGTGAAAAGCCTTCTCTGGCCTGCAAATGCCACGATACTGACAAGGAGCAGCTAAAGGAGCACATCACGGTCTTAGAAGCTCAGCTTAGTGCACGTGACAAACACTATCAAGCGCTACAAAAACAACTTCAACGTTTGTTAGCCATTCATTATGACACCAAACCTGATCGCACAGCAGAAGTCTTTGAGCGCACCATGGAAGAAGAAAACCAACGTGATCTTCAGGCCAATCTTCCACCTTGAGATATATCATTGCAATTAACGCGCCTCATATATTGCCTTCACCAAATCCACTCCATCCCTGCACCCAAGATCCATCAGAGGACGTGCCCAGAACCGTGGACATAGATCTATACGTGGAACCCATATACAGAAATGCAGTGTTTCTCGAGAGTTTGTCGTAAGTTACGCATTGTGATAAGTCAAATTTAATCAGTGTTAGCATCAGCTGGTTAGCATGTAGATCAATTTTTGTCAAGACCCTGACTGGCAAAACGATCCGCTTAAAAATGATTGTTCTTCTATATAGTCATGCAACGTTATCTAGCACAGTGGGCAAATACCGTGGCCTTTACGGTGACATATCAAGGAAATGCGGAGCTCCAAAAACAAGCGTCGTCTGTAACCATGACAACACACATGGCAAATTAACCCATGGCATGTGCCCTACACAAGACAGAACTTGTCATACATCCTCATTAACACCTAACTCCCCTTTTCCAAAAACGAGCACCTTAATCTCTAACACAGTACTAACTCCTGAATTTCCACCAAAAATCGCAGCTAGAGGGAGACAAATTAAACGACCTGTTAGATATCTCTGCCAATTTCAGTGTTCAAATCAAGAGCCATCTAGTGTATGAATAGATACTCTCCCTTCGAATTTTGCAAGTTTGTCTATGACAGCTTTCCCCTTTTAACACAAATAGGTATTAAGAATTCGTCAGCTGGAAATACCTATGCCAGACAGCTTGCTGTAACTCACTTCACAGAAATGAGTGTCTTGGATAATGTTCACAGAAATTCAAGAAATTTTTTTTGCACTGGTACCTATAAACAGTACATGCTGCTAAACTATTCTTAAAACATAGCCTGCCTATGTCATTATTACCTGAACTTATTGACCATTTTACACTAAATATATTTGAAAATGGTCTATTTGAAGAAAATATAATTACGAGAATTGATCATTAAAAATAATACTATTTCCGTTTCGATAATTAAATTAAATTATGTACGTGTTGCGAGATGAGAATAAAATATTCCTATGGAATGCAGATCTTCGCATGTACAATTTATTTCCACTTATGATGACGTAAAATATCACGCTTCGTAAGTATAGGAAATTCGGTTCTGAAATTTCTATTATTTCCAGAGCTTTTAGGGTTTTCCGATCACCCTGTACGATTCCTTGATCGCTGCTCAATCGAAATGGTATAGCAAGAAATTTCTTGAGCGCGAAGGCTACAGGCAAAAGCACCGTATTTACTACAGGCTTAGGAGGCCGTAGATTTTAAAATGTCGCTACCCAATGGCAGTCTGGGCATGCCCTGTCCGAGATTAGGCTTAAAATCGAGACGAGGCGCTGCGGGATTTTCCAAGAACTTTGTTCCCGAATTCGTCCACACAAGGCTAAAGGGATTCACGGTCAAGGCCGTACGAACGTGCCTGACCTAGAGTACCGTGGGAGCGGGGGAATTAGCCCTTCTCCCACGCACCTGAAAAGTGAACCTGAAAGGAAAGGGTTGAGGAGAAAGTTAATAACCTTTCTCTACAGCACAAAAAATGGATTTCTCGCGTTCTATGAGTCCGATTTCGAAAATTCCAACACCGGGATGTTCAGTAAAGATTCGGGGAGCTGATAAAAGATACGAGGCAAATATTTAAAGGTGCATAAACTTTTTATTAAAGATTGACTTAGCAAAAATGCTACAAAGAAATATTACAACTCTGAAATGGTTTTAGTAAATTTAAAGTGATGAGTTCAGTGTCGGAGAAGGGTACCGCCTTCGACCGCACACGATACCAGAGTATAAGGCTAAGAAGGTTTTTGAGGTCCTCTTATATAGTTTTTTTGGTGGATATTTTGGAATTCTGGTTGTCCAATGAGAGTTGGATGCTGAAACAAAAAACACTTATAGGGAGTACAAGGGGACCATAAGTTGCGTGGCCATTCCTTTCGAATTAAATTTACATAAGGGAATGGCCTTCAAAGGTGCTAAAAGCCTAAAAAACTTTCTTAAACTTTAGTTTTATGGAGAGTTAAATGTGGCACTCAAAGGGGTGCCGTAAAAGCACTTAAAGGGGTGGAGGAAATTGTTTTCAGGTGGAATGCATCTTCCCTCAGAATTATTTCAGCTAAGTACCTAGCCTGGGTTGAGGCTAAGTGACAATCAGCCGACTACACTGGGTGTCTTCTGCACGTGCATATGACGTCACCTAACTGTCCCTCTTCCCTCCTAACCTACAGTAAGAGGTGCATGAAGAAAGATCATAAAATACTCCCACTCCCTCTAACTGTTCCTCTCATCACTGGCCACTGTCCAGTTAGCCATTTTGGAAGTCAACAAAACAACAACAAAGGCACACGTTTTTTCTGCTACTTTGCTCACTTCCCAAGTAAGTTTCTTACATTTAAAAACATTTGTTTTTGCAAAATTCAGCATGCCATTAAATTTCTACATTCAGAATTCAAGTGTTTTTTAACTTTTTCCTTGATTGTCCAGTGGATTAAAAGGATCGTTTTCTTCATCCACACAGCCATACAACAATCAGTTTTTAACAAACTATATCCCTGTAAGATGTATCGCCCTCATCCTTATACAAGGAATACAGAGCAAAAAAGGATTGCTCCCTCCACATCAGCTGAGCATGGAGGCAACCTGTTAAACAGGCGTGACGTCACCAACGATGTCAATCATAGGACATGCCCAACATCCCCACCACACCATAATAATGTAGCACAACCAGCTACCGTAGGACCACAAAATCCATATCAACAACAACCTTTTCTGGATAACAAACTTACCATCCTGTTAATCTTTGCCATCACTCATTAACAACAAAGGGATATTAACGAAACTCAATACATTATGGAAGATTTGGACCATGCACTAATGATTTCTAAATTTTACATGAGGAACTTCATGCTAAAATACAAAGATCTAGCAGTGTGCCAGATAAGAATTCCAGGTATAAATAATAATACCATTGCTTACCCTACAGCAAACAGACCGCTGAATCGAAATGACAACACTAGGATACAGGACATCGTAGAAACCAACACTGATACACCAGTACCACTTGAGGTTAGTTACCACTTTGGAAACTAATAATCTCCCAGCTGCCCAGTGGGAAATCATACAGTAGGTCAACGACAAAATATGCCCTTGAATGACCCTGGTAATCAAAACACTTTCATCCAGCAGAGTACGCCACCTAGTGAGGGATTTGCACAACTCGTCCCACCAGCAAACCCTCTCATTAACATGAATTTTCCGATGTCCCCTCGCATTAATGGGTCACGGGACATACGAGCACATTATTCTAGAGCAGCCAACAACTCCATCTATTATTTTAGAACCACTTCCAACTGTCACCCTAGGCTTGAATCTGAATACCAGCGCTGGAGCACACCATAAGAATATCAGCGCCTGTTCCTCCACAGCTGGAAACCAGAGTTGTGAAAATTAAAATGTACACATTGCTTACCGCAATCCCACTAATTTGGATCAACTTCGCAACACAAATACAACTCCTATTTACCACCAGAATACACCGCCGATGACACGACTCGTCGTCGTTTCGGGTAATTTTTTAAACGTGCAGTTTCCGGAACTACATCTCCAAGATCAGTATGAACGACCAGCCATCAACGCATTACTCCCATCACCAGGGATTGGTCGGATTCTACACGAATTACAGCTGTTGCAGATTCCCACGGATCAACAGGATCACTCCTATGGACACGTGCCCGTATCCACACAACATAACATCCAAGGTGCTGACTTATCAATGAGTACCGGTAACAACAACCTCCTGGATCTGATTTGCAACGAGGAAATGCGTCACAGCGCTGACGACATTGACTTTAGCATAGAAACATTTGACAACATCGAGAGTTAGTGACGTCCTCGCTCCAAGTACTTCGCATCAAGTGACAGCTGGCATGCGACATGGTCTTAAGACAGTCTGAGAAATTGCAGAATGAATGTGTTCCGACATCGGAGGTATGTCTGTGGAACACGACGCACCATGTGAGGTATCAGTGTCAACCTCATCAGTGAGCAATGTAGGTGACAAAGGCATAAACCTGACAAAATATTTCCAGCAGCAAACAAAGGATCTGCAACAGAATCTTCAGAGGTCAATGGTGGCATGGTTTCTCTCGGATCCTGTAAATACAGGCTAAGGCGAAACATACGGATCCGCTTCTGTACTTTGATAACGAGAGGATCACTGGGGGCTTTCGCCATTGTGGTGCAAAGAATATTCTCGAGTGAAAGATAAAATGAAGTAGCAGCTACGATGGATGAGGCTGTAATGGAGAAACTTTCCTTACACATGTACATCCCTAATAACCACTGAACATGGGAAGACAAGCAATTTCAAACTAGTGTGGTCATTTTTTTGGACAAAGTTTACAACATTAAGTGTCACTACCATTTTCTTGATTTTTGGAAGGATAAGAAGTGAAGGATGCAAGCTTTTTACCAAAGAAGTTATTGTTGTAAGAATTTTCTCTCGTCATGGAAATAATCCGCTTGTTCATAAATATGTTTGAATTTTGAACTTCTATTTGCCATTGAAATAATATTGTAGCTATTTGCATGGTTTTCTTAAGGCAATTAAGTTTTTTACCTTTTTGTTTAGCGCTAGTGTAGTGCTATTGTCTTTTGTAGATAGAGAAAATTTCTCCTTAGAATTTATTGTACATAGGTGCATTCGTCAATATCATTGCATGTTTCCATTCTGAACTTTTGTCATTCTTCCTAACAGGAGTTTGTAAGTTCTATCGCGTAACTTTTCAAACTGAGAGTTCTTTATTGTGTCTTTCAGTGATCTAGCTCCTGAGTATTACTTGTTAAAAAGGGGATGATTGATATTGATAATACTCATTTTGTATTTTTTTTATTTTCTTCGCTACATAAAATAAATGAGTTTATTAAGTAGGATTGTTCCCACTCTTGATATAGCGATACACAGTATTTACATTCATTAAAAATCGTAAACATTTTCAATATAAAAATATATAAGTGTAAAACAAAAGCGATTTCGCCACCAATTCTAGTTGTTAGCGATGAAACGTCGACTCTTAAAAACTCCATTAAAAGATTTCTGTGATGCTGTCTATGAACTATGTGGTCCCACTCAGACACTCTGTCGAAAAGACTCATGCCATACTAAAAGTAAACACCCTCCTGAGGCATTCTGCAGCAAATCCCATGTAATACCTTGAAAAAGAAATTCTAGGAGAACAATTAAACATTAGCTTCCACTAAAGTAACCATTTTAACCCGTTATTCCCCTTTATTCATTACTTATACTGTCAAAATTAAAAATCTGTCGTTCCAACTGTAAGTCCCTCGCATAGACTCTCGCCAAACGCAAACCACTATCCTAATCTGGTCAGGGTCATTAAAACAATCACGTCACATTCCTTAGAAGGGATCTGAACCATAACCTGAAATCCACCCGCAAAGGCTACATGGACAAGTCAACAGCATATCGATTATGTATTCCCACATAAACCTTTCGATTCTGCCCTTCCGGCAACACTAGAACCCACAACTTCCAATATACGTGAGTTAGGCATTACATATTGCCATCCAAAAGGCGGATTACCCCGAAAGATTGACCATAGAATCCACAAGGCCCAAGAAGGACCCTATCCCTAACCCTCTTATTTGAAAAAACGATAATAAAAACAGGGTATCAATACCCTTATCATTAAAAGGATAATATAAACAGGTATCCATAAAGACTCAGTTTAAAAATGGAATTATCCCCAGTTCGTTGTGTACAGATAATAACTGCTACTTGCTTCCAATCATACCACTCCTTAATAATTATTTTCAAGTCCCAGTACAATAATCGGGATTACCAGAACTTGAATTAAGTGTTAACCTCCATATGCTATTAAGGTTAGATCCTAACACATTGTGTTACATAAATGAAAGTTGTTGACAAAGTCCGATCTCTTGTTCGTCTGTATACATGTATAGGGGGATTCCACCTAGCAAAGCATTCAAGATTTTTGAAAGCTAATATGTACATGTAAATAATACTAATTTATATAATTCAAGAACAGGGCTATTATATTTCCGAGGGTTTCTATAATCCTTCTTAAATTAAAAGGTCGACCACCAGGCAGTGTTAAAGGAAAACATTGATTACAATGCAAGGCCATCTTAGCCTCTGGTCAACATTAACCCTCAAGAACCAAAAAAGGGACTCCAAAGGAGGAGTTGGCTTTCACCACCTCGCTTCTCACAAGTCTATTGCGACTCACAGCTAGACAGCCTCTCACTTTGGAGACCTGAGCAGCCGAAAGTTGCCAAATCCCCGGGTGGCCGTGGAAAAAGAAAACATCAGGCACATCCTTAACGTGTAGCGGCAACTTGTTTGTACTGATCTCTGCAAACCTACACACGCATGTGGTTCCTCATCAGGTCCCATGCACGAGTGTCAGCAGTCACATCTCACAGAAAAAAGTAATGGCATTTTAAATAATTAAGTTGTCAAGAGTCCATCCAGCAACTAGAGCCAGTCCTTGCACGGAAAACCCCTCTTTCTCCGGCATCATATTGCTGCCAGAAGCTCCCCTCCAGGTCCCAATGGCAGCAACCAGTAAACACAAGACGTGGCTCCGAACCACCTGGTTTAACTCTTTAAACATTTACACTTCAATCGTCTCTACTCCACTAATTTCCAGCGTGCATTTCGCATCATCCGACCGCTGTCTCTGTCGCCATTCAGGAAGATTAAACAAACCCGAACATCTGTGTGCTTGACAGGGACATCAGAAACGGATTAACCCTCCTCCAACGAGTGTGAAAAAGCCAGCTTTCCTCTGTTCTACAGAGTAATAATTTCTCACCATGTGTTGAGCCATTATATGCTGCATACAGCAGATCTTAAATAGTGGCCACCACATGTAATATAATATCCTATACCACTGCCCGGTTTTAAACCTGATGTAACATCCTCACCCCCATCCTAAAATCTTCTGTATTGTCTGATCATTATCATTGTCTCTAAACAACGCCTTCAAAAGCTCTATCACAGATTTAACATAAGAACACTCCTTTAACATATGCTGTTCTTTCACCTCAAATAATCCACAAATGGGGCATACTGAGGCCTTCCTTTGTCTGATTTTAAACAAAAAGATCAGTGTTACCCCCACTACGAACTTCCTTTGTCTGATTTTAAACAAAAAGATCAGTGTTACCCCATCTACGAAGTCTCCTTGCTTTCACTAAGAAAACGATTATCAGAATGTTAAAATCCTACAGTATCAGGTTTTCAAACACAGAATGTGTCTTCCTCTGCAGGTTAGCCAAAAACTTTCTAACTCATTTTACGGTAATCCTATTAGTCTCATCCAACTCTGCCACCACATAAGCATTCCACATTAAAGTAATACCTTTCACCAGCAGTGCAACCTGTTTTGTTAAGTCTTTGAAATAGCCCTAAATGTCTAGTGTCTCCGATCCCCAGGGTACATGGTCTTCATGATCTCATTAAAATCATTTAATGTAGAAATTTGCAGTTGATTGAGTAATCTACATTGACCTTCCGTCAACCTTACATATGTTCCTACTAATACCTTTCTTAATATTTCCCGATTACTAATTTTAAACTTGAGTCCTTTAAACCACTCATAAACCTTCAACAGCCCCAAAATGTCGATAGTTTAAACTTGAGTCCTTTGAACCGCTCATAAACCTTCAACAGTCCCTTAATGTCGATGTTTGAACACGGGACACCTTTTGAACACGGGACACCTTTTGAAAAAAGGGGTTAATACATGTATCATCCTCTTAAGCCCCAATCAGAGTGTAGAAGTATTCAATGTAAACAGTATCTTTAACTATCACGGATTCTAAAGCTTCCCCAATTTGGGCTACTTTCCTCCATAAACTTAAGTTGGTAAGTCCAAAACCACCATCTCTTTTAGGTTTATGGATGAAAATTTTTGCTGGCCATCTCTTAAGGTTATTGATCCATTGAGTCTACGGATAAATCTTTACCCATCTTAGGTCTTCTCATGACTACGGCTTGCCATCCGCGGTCCCTGCGATGGATGTGCCCCGACGGCAAAGTAGAGTTGATACAACACTTGGAACGTATCCCAAAGGAAATTGATGATGATCCGGTCCAACTGGCGAAGTATCGCCGCCTTAGGGATATTAAGCTCAGCAAGGACGTTCACGGAACCTATTTGCTACCGGTCTTCGAAGACAGACTACGAGGCCTGGATCAACCTCACGGAAGCAGAGCGACCAGCGGACGGGAAGGAGATCTGCGACCATTGTGTCCATGTCCGCCATCAAAACCCCAACTGCATTCTCCATTGGGATGGTGCTTATCCCATTCCGGTGTGTCGGCGGATCCACCATCTCCATCCGCATCCGTCCAGCAAGTTGGAGGTACGAGATGTAGTGATCATGCCCACCCATAGTCTTGCCTTTCAATATTTTGGTGCATCACCTCTCTTGTTCGCAATGACCACGCCATCTCTCCCCAGTACGTCTGCCAACCGACCGACCATGGAAACCGATACCGATACCGCTTCTGTACCAATTGCTCGTGACACCAGACCTAATCCTGCCAACCGACCGTCCATGGAAACCGATACCGATACCGCTTCTGTACCAATTGCTCGTGACACCAGATCCAATCCTGCCAACCGACCGACCATGGAAACCGATACCGATACCGCTTCTTACCAATTGCTCGTGACACCAGATCCAATCCTGCCGACCGACTATCCCCGGATAACTCTCTATACTCCCCATCTACTTCCAGAGCCCATGCGCCACTCCATTCCACCCCCGCTTCCAGTGATGGCACTCTCAACCAGCTACCTCAGTCACCAGTTCCTCAGCACCGCCATCATCGACACCAACAATCACAGACCCCTATGCATGAGGACGACGACACCGAGGTCGAAGTTTCCGCAGCATTTTCATAGCTAACCATTGAGGAAGCCTCCGCGTTGGCAGCTCAAGACTTATCTGCCAATGCTGCCAACCCCCGCTGCAGTGCATCTAACCGCAGATTTTGCGCTCTCCGCCATCTGTGCTGCGGCCTCTGGTATGCACAATGTTTCCTCTGCTACGAATCTGGCCAGACAGTTAATGACATGTCTGTATTCCGCATTACGGCCATGTCCAACCCGGCAAATGTTACGACCTCCTACCTCACGCTTCAACACGCCATGGAGGCCTTGCATCAAGTCATGAATGACCGACAAGAAATGTCCCTAGCCCTCGACTACCAGGCCAAGCAACTACAACTAGCTGAGGCGACTGCTCAACTCATCCTCCTAAGACATAACCAACTTGTCAATCTCGGCCCTTCACGTCCGCATCGGCCTGTCCGCCATGCGGCTGTCTAAACCAATTGTGCATCCTTGGACAAAGCTACCCAGACTATTATACCCCGTGGTCCGTTTAGAGCCTCTGAAAGTGCCATCCACAATGCGTCCGTTGGACTCGATCACTCCGCACTCATCAGCCATACGTCAACGCACTCCCACTGCCAAACGCTTTGCCCTCTTAAAAAAGGCTTTACCGCGCAAAACCAAGGCAAAAAAGGTCCTGACAGCCGCAAAAAAGAACAGCAGCCACTGCTGCCAAGACTCCTTCCGTCCTCTGTGGTCAGATGGTGGTATTGTCCGACCACTCGACTCCACCAGTCTCCCTGTTGGGACATGCGCCTCCCACACGACTCAGCTACCTAGTTAGGATGTCCCCATATAATAGGGACTTTCTCAGTGTGCGCGTTTTGCACCACTGTTAGGGATAATGCTGGAAACTGTATCTGGCATCCCTGTTCCCTCCATTGCATTTAACCACTTGCAAGCAAATGTAAATTGCTGTAGCCTAGTAACTGCATTTAGTAATAAACAACTGTGCAACTTAAACAACATCCAGTGGCTGATTATTCCAAAAGGTTATGGGTCCTGCAGGCTGCAACTGGATGATGAAAAGATCACTCAAACAGTGAGTAAACTTGGAGGTATGGAAGGTCAAAGTGGTGGCAGACTGAGACCGGACGACGTAATGAATCGGCTGCTAGCCGAATGGCATCGTCGGAGTGATCCGGTAGCCAGTGATGACGAAGAACTCGTGGAGGAAAACAAAGACAAGGCACTTTACACAAGATCTGATAGTAAAGGCCCTGGGAAAGGTAACAACAGGAGCAGCACTGGTGAAGATCGCAATGGTGACGCTAAAGGAGGAGACCCGCAGATGTTTCAAGTGTGGAAAGGCAGGTCATCTAAAGGCTGATGGCAAAATAGAGAAGAAGCCTGCCAACAGCGAGCAAGCAAGCCAGGCGACAACGGTTCAAGCTAAGGACAGAGCGGATTTACCAGCAAAGCATTTCTGCATGGCAGTGGAAGAACACGCCAGGAAGGTTGA
>JAQGAO010003445.1:0-16996 GCA_034697705.1 Ommatoiulus sabulosus | reverse complement strand
CTGGAAAAGTCAGGGAAGTTGAATATGAAATTTCTGGGGGAACCCTGTATAATAAACCTGCCCTACACTTAAGTTTGAAAGGGGTCCGTCAGATTGTTTAAATATTGCAAGTGGTTCATGATGATGAAAAGGTTAAGAAACCCTGCTGTAAATTAAATTTCGAGTTGATTGGAAGATTTAGGCTATAACATGTTTGATGTTGTACCGTACGGTAACGGTATTCGTCTTCTTTTGAGAAATGTGCGTTTGAACGCATGCCTATACATTTTGCAGTTTGGATTCGACTCGCAAAATGTTTTGTAACTATGCACGAATAATATCATTAATCAAATTGAATAAGCCGTAGTATAAAATTAATTTCTTACCATTCTGTTCGATCACCGTTTTGTCCTTTAATCCTAAAAATCTCCTATTTCTTCAACTCAGTGCAGTCACTGTCCTATTTGTTTCTGTTTGAGCGTCTGTTAGGCACCACTGACCCTGTTCACGCCAGGAAGAGTAATAATGTCGTGAAATGTAAGCTCGTATACTATTTATGAACGAACGCCAATAAATTAAACGCAGTTTAAAGTTCGAGAAATAATAATGTCATCAGCTTAATTGCTGGCGTATCCGCTTTTTTTTCCACGAGTTGAAAGTCACGTGAAACCGACCACAGCTTTGTGCGTTGGACACTGCAACTTGTTTCAATCACGTGGTTGGTGGGATAGGAGAAGTAGGCTGCTTCGTGTTATTCCCCTTCTTGGCCTGGCAGTCGTGGGTAAACCCATTGAGCACGTGCTGGCTACAATGTTATCAGAACTACATGCGTGTATATAATATATTTAATTTCAATTTGGTTTTTATCGTTCTGAGTGAATGCAGTGCACACTGTGCACTCACTATACAGGGTCATTAATTACCAACGACATTGAATAAAATCGCCAGCCAAGGCGAAATGCTACACAGCTCTGTAGATGATATTTCACTATATTGTGTGGAGCCTATATAGGAAAGTAAAGTTTGACGTCACAGTGTTTTAGTCCAGTTATGGTGACTACTTTAAAGCACGTGATGTCGTCTATCTATTGTGAGAAAATTAATTGTTATCCAATAGATAGACAGCGCAATATGCATGTACCAGTTCAAAGTAGTAATACTGAACAAACTACAACAAATTCCGTCAAAATTTGCACTTTGCAGAGGCGGTTTGCACAATTAGAAAATTGTCGTTTTATTCATTGCCCAATTTTAAGTAATACGTGAGAATTCGTAAAATATTGCATGTGACGCGAAGACACCCTTCCATCGCCATACCGATGACGGCAGCTGCTTCTCAGCTTCTGCTTAATATGCAAACAGCAGATTAATTAAAATTATTCGTTTCAGTTGTACTGGGATTAATAAAATAATTTTACCAATGCGCCCGGTATTTGTGTGATCAGAAGCAGTATACGTGTATATTCGGTATTGTTATTATATAAATAAAACCTTTCAGAATTCTGTCTAGAAAAATGCATTGTTCAATTGTATCCCTCTAAATACATGTATGCCTTAATTTAACGATTTTGTAGGCATGGTTTTTCGTTTAATTCCATAATGCTGTAGTTTATTTTTTTTGCTGATTCAACCTAGTTCAATCTGGTATTCGGGCCACGAAGCTGACTACTTTCCATCACGTTGATAGGAAGAAACTTAAAACCAATATCGATTTTGTAAACCTACATTGTAATCAAATATCCGAGGTCAACCGTTGTTTTTCTGTTATGTTTTTTTTTTTGTCAGGCATCCTGCCATTTCTTTCCTTAAGTGACATTTATGAGTGCTAAGTTAGTGCGTTTTCCAATTTTTAATTTGGAATTTGTTCTTAAAAAGTATAAGCACGTTATCAGAAGTAAAATATCGTGCTTTCGGAAACGAGATTCGGTCTTCCAATTTTGAAGTTGAATTATGAATCCGAAAGATCACGATGTTAACATTGTTGAGTGCTCGTGAAAAGGTCAATTGCACGAGCATTTCTTGATATCGCGATGTCAGTATATGAATGCATTCCATATGCATGTAGATCGGCGCTGCAAGATACGACGCATACAATGCACATGTATTGTTTTATGAAAAATCAAGTTGTGCAATAACTGATCGATTGGGAAATCAACAGTAATGATAGTTTAATCGTCTATAAAAGGGAAGAGTTTTAGAGTTGTTCCGATGACTTTCACGCTAAATATTTTAAACTTGATACTTGATATAAGGGAATTGATATGGAAGTGTTCCACTTAATTGTAGCTGTAATGTAGGTATTTAGACATACATGTCGCTGTATGATCACAAATCTAGGAAATGGGATGGTTACGTGTTGAATTGTCTAAATGCTTGAATGGCGATGACGTCACTTTAATATAGTTTTTATAGCTTTAAGTTGAAACACAAGGAACGGATTCCGTCTTAGAAGTTGTTTCTGTTGCTTAATTTTGTCATTTGGATTATCAACTTGTTAAACCTATGCATCAAATTCGGTTTTTAATGAAATAAATAAATCGTTCTATAATTTCATAATTGAATACAATTGACACGTGTTATATGCGCGGTATCTTAACCTCTTGAACTTGACCTTATAAACCATCTTGTTCACGAAGTATCTAGTTTTCGGGACATGACAAAAACACTGTTCTTCACATTCAAAAGTATTGTTCAAACTATAGTTGAATAGGGCAAAATAACACGCGGTAATGCACCTTTTCCTCGTTTTTTTTTATTCTTGCCACGCGACCTGTCGTTTGAAACTCATGACCTCTAATAGGAAAAATTACATCTTGTAATGCCAGTAATGGTCGACTGCCTTTTCGGGGGTTTTGTTCGTGTACGTGTTGAAGTTTAGGAAAAGTTTCCTGAAAATGAATGGCAAGAGAGTGTGCTTACATGTTGTTTTCGGAAGTGGCCGGTGTCATCTGTAACCGGTAGCACCTTATTCAATTGTTTCCTTTGTTAGTTCTAACATTTACATCTCCCCATTCTCTTCAAGAGCCAAAATAATGGACTGAAGGTTTCATGCGGGTGGGCATTTTCCCCATCTTTTTTCCGCACCAAATTACATACGTACTGTCATTAGATAAGCTTGGATTAATTACCACAGTTTCCCTCTCTTGATCGTGGGTTCGCATGGACATTATTTTCTGTTTTTAATCACAGGCGTTGCACTACGAGAAGCAACATATCTTTAGCATGGGATTATTCGTGCAATTTGGCCGGCTGTCTACAAACGTGCTTTTTTCCACATCAAATTACCCGAACATGAAGTTCGTCGACCAGTTCAACGCGAGTCTCGTAGTTTCAAGATTGTAAACACTTGGCTTGGATTAATCCCACATGCCCAAATATTAACCAAAAATCGTTCCAGAAATCGACGGCTTTTTGGCGTTGTGTCATAATGAGTTCTCGAAAATCTGTATGGAATCCTTCGACGCATATTTTAATGACATTCATCTGCTCTTGGTGCATTTTTACTGAAACTGCTTATTCGACTACTAATAATGGTAAGTGGAGTACATTTCTCCTTTATTTTCGTTGATTACTTGCAGTTCCATTTTTCGTAATAAAAGTATTAGCATTTCGTAGGCACATTTTTATGCTATCTACGAACAACCGATTAATTAAAAGTCAAATGTTTTCTTTTTTTTTTAACAAACGCCAGAATTTTGCGATAAAAAAAGTTCACAGTGGCATGTTTGACATTTGGAAGACTTCGTCCCATCCGCAAAATACATGTAGATTGACAGCATTTATCAGGGGTTATGTATTGTTACAATCGCAAATTAATTTCTGAACTAATTTTATACTAGCTTAACTACATTTGATTTTTTTGTTTGTTTATAAACCAGTTTCAACCCGAATCATTTGCGATATACATGTACAGTACATATACAGTATTGATAAATATTTGAACTCTAGTCGTTCAATACATTACACTTTGCCCAATTTGAATATGTATTAATGAAATGTGGCTTCTTATTATTAATATTTAAGAAGCAAAGTTCGTCTCTTTGTGTTTATTTTGTGTTAACGGTTGATTACATTACTCTCTTCCATTTAAATGTCATTGCCAGTGCATGCATATACATGTACATATCAATAATAAGTCTTTAGAAGTGATAAAACGGTCAACAAACATTCGTTTTTATTTTTGGCTACCGACTTTAATTAACCGACTTAATTATTATTTATTAACTTTTTTTTTGCAAAACAAATTTTCACAATTTATTTGTTGACTATTTACGTTCTTGTTATTTTTATTTTTGTATCTGTTTTGATACTAAATTATGAGAAATACTGGGTGACTTGTTTTTATCAGTAACTAGCTGTAAAACCCGGCGTTGCCTGGGGAAGATTAAAGAAATCATAAACATTGACCCGGGTAAAACATTCGGGCGAAATGGTTTGTCACTTTCATGGCCTTGGGATTACCCATAGGGTCAATGTTTGCAGGGTTAGCATTGCACGCGGTTTTGCGTCATCAGGGGTCATTCGAAATGGGCGTCTTCAAAATTCACCTCCCCCCTACCTGCTACATGAGGGCGTCTTTTTTTGAATGGCCCCTATACACGACAACACGAAACCAAGATGGGCGCGTTTTCTTCTTTATATATATATACTAGCTGTCCCCGGCCACGCGTTGCGGCGGCTGAATTCCTGCCCCGATGAAGGCCTAAACAGGGTTCCCCCAGAAATTTCATTTTCCACCTCCCTGACTTTTCCCAGACTTTTTCAGGTTTGAAAGAAAATTTCCCTAACCAATGACAACGTAAAAAATAGACATATTTTCCAAATTGACACTGGAAAATATTTCGTTTAAATTTAATAAGGACAATTTTTAAAATTAACATAGAATTTTGTTTTAAAATTAAAAAAACTTGCATGAAAATTTTTTAAAATGGAAGAATTTTGTTTTCAGAAAAATTTACAAATTTGTTCTCAGAAAAGTGGTAAACTTTTTAATATTGTCCTCGGAAAATGTGGAAAATTTGTACTCGGAAAACCTAGAGAATTTTGAAAAATCGTACTAGGAAAACGTGGAAAATTTTGCTAATTTGTACTCGGAAAAGGTAGGAAATTTTCCCATTTTGTTTTAGGAAAAGTTAGAGAATTTTGCAAATTTGTATACTCATAAAACGTGGGATATTTTGGTAATTTGTACTCAGAAAACGTGCCAATTTTTCAAATTCGGTAGTTTTAATTGGACGATTTGGACAACGAGATGCTGCTTAATTGCTCATTGTTTTCATGACGTCATCTAAAAAGAAAATAATGACTTCATTTTTTTTGACAAAAAATGACGTACCCACGTAGCAAAAGGACCAAGCAATGACGTCATTTTTACGTCATATGTTATTTAGACGTTTGTTATTTTACGTTACCAGTAATTCAAAGTTTCAATAAATTCATTTGTCATATTTTTTAAATGTCTCATTCTATCGAAGTAATATTTGTTCGTACAATGTTGAATCTGCATGGTGAGAAACTTCTGAACCTTTCCTATTTTCAGTGAATTAATTGTTCAAACGAATTCCTCGTAGCAAAATGACGCCAATGACAACAAAAATGACGTCAATTTATCGTCATTTTTCGCCCAAGAAATAACTACCTAAAACCTGGCAAAAAGTGACACTTAATTTTCAGGTCTTTTTTTTGGTCATTATAGCGTAATTTTTTAGTCATTTTGTGGGGTTTCACAGTATTTCCCAAGAAATTTAATTTTTAACTTCCCTGACTTTCCAGTTTTAAAAAAATTTCCCAGACCAATGACCACGTGAAAAATTGACATATTTTCCAAATTTGACGCTGGAAAATATTTTTTAAAATTTACTAAGGACAATTTTGTAAATTAACGTGGAAATCTTTTTAAAAATTTAAAAAAAATGCGTGAACATTTCTTAAAATGGGAACGCTTTGTATTCAGAAAATGTTAAAAAATTGCGCTCGAAAAAAGTGGAAAATTTTGCAATTTTTTCCTCGGAAAACGTGGAAAAATTTTCAATCGCTATAACAAGATTACGTTGAATTTTACGGACTTTTTTCAAAATAAGCCATTTTTACTCGACTTATTCCTGATTTTTCCAGACAGGAACTAAACTACAACATTTTACTTATTTTTACTTTATTGTTTATTTTAATTGAATGTAACCATTTCCTTCACACTTAATACCTCGTAGCTTTACAAACAAAGCCAGACATAACTTTTTTAGTAGAAAAAGACGTCATTTTTTGGCATTCTTGCGGACATAATGACGTCATTAATGACATCAATGACTGACGTCATTTTTTGGTCATTTTGCTGCGTGGGAAGTTGAGGCAAATTGCAGTTTTTGCAAAATTGAAAAACAATCGTTCCAGTTTATGGTTTCCGTTTTTCGAAATAGTTGCAATTATTAAGAATATACTGTTTCGATGCATTTTATAAAACGAAACCCAAAAAGTAAGGTACATAAACAGTGTACATAAAGTATATTGGCAATGTAAAAATTGCAAAAACAACAACACGCACTGGTCACTGTACACAATAGACAGGTGGTCACTATACGGAGAATTTATATGCAGGAAATGTAGGCTTGAAAAAACGAAACACTAAAAAGTAGTCAACATAAACAGGTAGTCACCATCCATTTCATATTCATATATTGTATATACAATATGGAACATCGTATAATGAAATATATTCAAAAAACGTTCCATTCTAAAGAATGTATTTCATACTTTGAAATATATTCAAAAAACGTTTCATTCAAAGGAATATTTTGGTATTCTCTATAAAATGGAATATATTCAAAAAAACTTTCCATTCAAAGGAATATTTCTGTATTCTAAACTATATAATATATATATATTCAAAAAAACGTTCTATTCTAAAGAATGTATTTCATACTTTGAAATATATTCAAAAACCTTCCATTCAAAGGAATATTTTGGTATTCTATAAAATGGAATATATTCAAAAAAACTTTCCATTCAAAGGAATATTTCTGTATTCTATACAATGAAATATATTCAAAAAAACGTTCCATTCTAAAGAATGTATTTCATACTTTGAAATATATTCAAACAACGTTCCATTCAAAGGAATATTTTGGAATTCTATACAATGGAATATATTCAAAAAAACGTATTATTTTAAAGCATGTATTTCATACTTTGAAATATATTTAAAAAACGTTCCATTCAAAGGAATATTTTGGTATTCTATACAATGGAATATGTTTAAAAAACGTTCCATTCAAAGGAATATTTTGATATTCTTCTTTTTTTTAAAAAAAAATGCAAATTTAATTCACGAAATAGTCTTATTGGTCCGTAATTTTAATTGTCATGTAAATTGGAGTAACAGTCGTGGCCGATTTTCAGAGGAACTGTCCCAGCATGATTCGTAGGAAACCACGAAAACCAAAATGAGGACAGCCGAGCCGGGTCTACCGAATGCGAGGCTGAGCATTTATGCACTCAGCTAACTCGCTCGGAATATTTTGGTATTCTATACAATGAAATATATTAAAAAAAACGTTCCATTCTAAAGAATGTATTTCATACTTAGAAATATATTCAAAAAACGTTCTATTCAAAGGAAAGTCTCGGTATTCTCAGAAATTGTGCCGAATTTTTAAGATAAATAGAGAGAAAAACAAGCAAAGGAGTTCACGAATCCACATTTAAAGAAAAGAGTTTTATTTAGTAAGTACAAATTGTTTATTTGTTTATTAAAACTTCTACGTGGTTAGCTCATGGCTCATTTTCGAAGTGCAAATTTGCAAAATTTTCCACGTTTTCGGAGTACAAATATGCAAAAAATTTTAGGTTTTCCGATAACAGATTTGGAAAATTTTAAACTTTTTCCGTCTACAAACTTGCACAATTTTTCACGTTTTTCAAAGAAAAATTTGCAAATTTGTCAAAATTTTCGTTACTTTAAATGAAAATTAAGTCATTTTCCAGTGAATTTTCCGAATTAAGCATAATTCTAACTAGCCACAATTTGTATTTTAATTAAATTATGTCATTGAAGATATGAACCTACAATCCCACAATCCATTTAGGCGAATGCTGGGATAGTTCCTAAAATAAATCGGCCATGACCGACAATTCTATCCCAGAGCTATTTCCTGTGCTTAATTTGATCTCCATGATTTTCCCTTGATTTCCCAGTTTTCCTTGATTAATATCCAAAAATACATTGACGCATTTTCCAAAATTGACGCTAAAAAATGTTTTTTTTTTTAAATTTACTAAGGACAATTTTGTAAATTAACGTAACAATTTTTTTTAAAAAAGTGAAAAAAACTGCGTGAAATTTTTTTAAAATGGGAAAATTTTGTATTCGATAAATGTGGAAAATTTGTGCTCGGAAAAAGTGGACAACTTTTCAAATTTGCACATAGAAAGCGTTAAAAAAAATTCAAATTAATACTTATAAAACGTAGACAATTCTTGCAAATTTCTACTCGGAAAATGAGCCCTGACCTAACTATGTAAAAGTATTAATTTTAGATCGCGTGACATGCGTTGAATTTCCCTGACTTTTTTAAAATAAACCATTCTTTCCCAACTTCTCCGTGACTTTTCCAGATCATTTTCAAGTTCACTGACTTTTCCAGGTTTTCCAGGTCTGGTGGAACCCTGTTACCGTATACAATATACAATATATATGAAACATTTGTATTCCATACAATGGACGTCATTCTTTGGTCATTTTATAAAAAATGACGTTATTTTTTGGTCATTTTGCTACGTGTGCTTTCAAAATTCTATATACAATATGGAGCATCTGTATTCTATACAATGGAATATGTTTTTGTATACTACAAAATGGACATTTTTGAATATTTTTATTCCAAATTCTTAATAATTTCTTAATTTAAGCCAGAAATGCGCCGAATTTTTAATATAAATTGAGAGAAAAACAAGAAAAGGATGTCATGAATCAACATTTGAAGAGAAAAGCTTTTTATTTAGTAAGTACAAATTGTTTATTTGATGAGAAAATGATGAATATTTAAAATAATATTTTCAAGATACGAACTTCGAACTTTTCCAGGTAATGGCAAAAATTTAGACATTTTTCAAAAATTACTAATGGCAATTTTGAAAATGAACGTAGAAAAATGTAAAAAATATATACATGGAAATCGTGGGAAATTTTTGAAAATTGTACTCGGAAAACGTAGAAATTTATCAAATTTGTACTCGGCAAATGTGGAAAATTTCGCAAATTTGTCGTCGGATAACGTGGAAAAATGTTCAAATTTTTATTCAGAAAATAAACATTAAGCTGACAATGATGAAGCATTAACATAATGATTACGTTGAATTTCCCAGACTTTTTCAAAAATGGGCCATTTTTCCTCGTCTTCTCCCTGAATTTTCCAGACAGGAACTAAAATACTACATTACTTATTGTTAGTTTATTCTTTTCTCAAATGTTAATTTTAATCAAATTCCTTTTTTTGAAAAGAGGAAAAACGGAACATTTAAAATAAAATTTTCAAGATCCGAACTTCGAACATGGAGTTACAAACAGATTATATTCCCCCAGAAATTTCATTTTCAACTTCCCTGACTTTTCCAGGTAATTTAAAAAAATTTAACTTACTAATATCAATGTTGAAAATTAACGTAGAAAAATGTAAACAAAAAATTTGTCCTCGGAAAACGTGGAAATTTCAGCAAATTTGTACTCGAAAAACGTCGAAAATTTCGAAAATTTAGCATTGAGCTAACAGTAATGAAGCATTAACTTTCGTTCACTACAATGTTGTTATTACGATAATAAGCAACACTAATTCCAGCAGAATATACAGTTACACGGTGCGGAGGACCAAACGAAAAATTTTCCCTTCGCACTCGGCATGCAACCTAGCTTCCAAAGTGCGTAAATAAACTCTTTCTTACGTATGACACAATTTGGGACTTTTGGGACCCTTTCTAAAACCCGAAACAAAGCAATTCCCCACACTCCTAAAATCCGGCTTTAGGTTCCCAGACACACATCTAAGTGCTGGGCTCCGGATTACCAACTCGTCCCAAGCCTGGTGACTTGGGATGCTACAAGGAAATGCGACATGCAAGAAGGGGAGCTTGGGAATCGGAAGCTCCAAAATAGTACTTACCTTTATTTTGGGCCGCACTCTCAGATCACTTCTGGTCCTTTTGGAATGCTTGTTTATTCCATACAAAAAGGGAAGAAAAGCGCGCACGCAAAGATTTGCCACGAAACATCCAAATCGCCTGTACATGATTTTTTACTACACACACAAAAGAAAACACTTAGGCAAAAAAGGGTTGCCTCAACAAACAAGTTGAGGCCAGTTAACAAAATGCACGTGTTAGTTACACCTAACTAAACACGTGCCCACAATCAAAAGTACTACAAAGAAAGAACACACAAATTTCTTCAATAACTTACTTTTTAGCAGTGGTAATTCCTGGTGGTGGTCCTTTAGCTTTTCCCTACTTTCCTGATTAACCGGTTTATGCATGATTTTTTTATTTTCTAAATTATTTTTTTTTAAAAATTTATTAATATAGTTTTAGAATAAGCTATAGTTTTTTAACAACTAATAGACATTAGATTGTATAGCCAAATTCCCCAGACCTGGAAAACCTTAAAAAGTCATAAAAAATTCAAAGAAAATGGCTTAATTTGAAAACGTCAGGGAAATTCAACGCAGTTATGGCGAACCAAAATTAAAACTTCTACATGGTTAGCTCATGGCTCATTTTCTGAGTACAAATTTGTATAATTTTTGACATTTTTCGAGTACAAATTTGCAAAATTTTCGACATTTTTCGATAACAAATTTATTAATTTTTCCACGTTTTCAGAGTACAATCTGTACAAATTTGCAAATTTTCCACGTTTTCCGAAGACAAATATTCAACATTTTTAAAATTTTCGTTTTGAAATAATTAATGACTTTAATTTGAAAATTAAGTCATTTTTCCCTGAATTTTCCGAATTAAGGTTTAGAACTTTAGATAATACAAATGCAAAGCATAATTCTAATTAGCCACAATTTGTATTTTTATTTATTTATGTCATTGAAGATTCGAACCCACATTGAAATGAATTACCGAGCAAGATGGCTGAGATCTTAGCATTCTCGCCTCGCATTAGGTAAACCTGGGTTCGATTCCCGGTTGATGCATGTTTTTTTTTCTTAATTTTTTTAATTTTTAGGATGTAAAAATGAAAGAAATATCATTTAAGATATAAACCCACATTGTAAAGAAATACCGAGCAAGGTGGCTGAGTGGTTAGCACTCTCGCCTCGCATTCGGTAGACCTGGGTTCGCTTCCCGTGTCGGCTATCCTCGATTGTGGTTTTTCTTGGTTTCCCACAATCCCTTTAGGCGAATGCTGGGTTAGTTCCTATCTTAAATCGGCCATAACCTCCCTCCTACCTCCAACGTAGTTTCTTACGAAAAGAATCCGTGGGAAGATCTGCCGTTTTTCAATAATGACGTTGATTAAAAAACAAATGACGTAATTTTTAGTCATTTTTCAAAAATAACGTCATTTTTTAGTAATTTTTCAAAAATGACGTTGATTAAAAAACCAATGACGTAATTTTTTGGTTGATTAAAAAAAGTGACGTTATTTTTTAGTCATTTTTCAAAAATGACGTTGATTAAAAAAAAAGTGACGTCATTTTTTATTCATTTTTCAAAAATGACGTTGATTAAAAAACAAATGACGTCATTTTTTGGTTGATTAAAAAAAATGACGTCTTTTTTTAGTCATTTTTCAAAAATGACGTTTTATTTTGGTCATTTTTTTAAAATGATGTCATTTTTTGGTCATTTTGCTACGGGGGGTTAACGGAGTTCCCTTTTCCTTGGGGCACGCTGATTGGTGCCCAAGGGGTTGTTGACCAATTGGCGATTCCGCGGTTGTTTATTTGACGCGGTTCCTCCAATTGGAACGGAGCTCGTTGTTTATGGACGCTGGCTTGATGTGTTGACGAGCGTCCCACAAATGAATTAGACCAATGACGATAGGTCCGGAGGAGTTGATAGGCCGCAGGTGATGGACCACTCGCAGCGGAGCTCTCTTACGATTGGCCGAAGGCGCAAGACATAAGACGCCGTTAGGCCTTTAATTCAAAATTCGATATTTCAAAACTTACGAGAGTCCGTATTCGATGCCGAATACCTCCTTGATGCGTCGTGATTCTTGGGTTCTGACAATTGGATGAAGTAGTACACTACACACAGATTAACTGTACCAATTTCCCGTTTATTCAGACAAATAGAAGTTATCAAAATATCAATTGCAAAGCGCGACTTATATGAATAAATTTACGAAATACAAATAATTCTCAAAAGTTAAAAGATGAGTTATAACAATGGCGTGACAGGTGGATCCGGCCTGATCACGCGTATTTCGGACAGTGTGTCTTTTTCAGAAAATTATTATCTTTTATACCAAGTTTCTGGATAGTTTTCAGAAACTTGGATCTCCAATAGCATTGCTCGAAAGAGGCTTCTGCCTATTGGAGTCCTTACTTAAGAGATGACGTGAACTGATTGATTTATAATTGTTCTGTTTTTCAATTTCAGGTAAGTTGTCCAAAGGGGAGATGACGTCCGCGAACGTCAGTACCCGGACAGGTAGGCTGACTTTTCTTTTGTATCGGGATTAGGGCAGAGCCGGATCTTGCTCTTAATCCCTTTGTTTTTTTGGCACGAAGGGTCCGTGTTTTCAGCCAAATGGCGGACCTTCGTTTAATTGAATTATAATTTGGATAAAAATAAGAGCCAGAGTCTCATAAAACTCCCGGAGATTTTGGCAGGAAAAACTCCTGCTAAAATCTTAGAAAACATGTTAAGGTAGAGGATATGACGGCAGAAATTAAACATTGGCAAAAATTAATAAGGTACACAAGGGAATTAAGGGAAATAAGTTGGCAACAAGTACAAGATTTTGAAGCAATCCTTAATCCGACGTCTTCGGAAACTTGCGACGTCCTTGCGACCGAACTGCCGTATTGGATCCTCTTGTAGCGGCCTCCCTGGCTGATTGGCCTCTCATCGAATGTGGGTGGCCACGGCTAGATGTAGGCACATTATTCGGGCTGGATAACGCTGGATCTTGTGACCTGGTGGAGTGGCGGCGGCCTGTGTCGTCTGACCCACGGTAATGGACCTCTGCACGATGGCGTGGTCTTGGATCTTCGGAAGACGGCGCTGCGCCCGCCCACGCCGAGGGTGGCTGGACTTCGGCCATTACGGCGTTGATTCTGGCTGCCAATTCGTCGCGCTCTTCAGTGAGGTTGGACACTTGGGCTTCCAATTGGAGGATGCGCTCATCCCTCTCGTTGATAGCCCTATGTTGAATGGCTGCTTGTGCAGCCATGTCGGCGTATCCCCGTTGAGCCATTATGGTTAGGACTTCCAGGTTGAATGTGATGGGGGCGCCGACTATGGAGTTGGCTAACTCCTGAAAAATCAGCCGATTTTCCTGAAGTGCCCTTTCCTGATAGCGGAGTGCATTGCTAGCCGCGATGATGGCCTGCATGGACACTGTGCCTTGCACGACCTCCGCGGGCATTGCACGGACAGGTGCCATGGGAGGGTTTACCTCAAAATGCACGTGTTGAACAGGGGCACGATTCGTAGCAATCGCGGCTGATGAGCTTGACGTAGAAATGATGCTACTAGTTGGTTGTCGAATTACAGGTATTTCCTCCTGAATTTCGACATCAGATTCCTCGAAGATTCCTTGGATACGACGATCCAAGGAACCACGTTCTGGGAGGTCCATGCGTGCCTGAGCAGCGGCTACACGTGGAAATCGTCGAACATGGGGCTCTTCTTGTGGCGAACCATCCGCTTCTGGGGTTGGGGACCGATCGCGTTTTCCAGAATTAGAAGAAGACATTCTAGCTTTTAACTCACTTGATGGAATAAACGCGACTTTGGGACCTTCTAAATCAGCACACGTGTTAGGCTTGTAGTCCGAGGTTAGGCACGAGCGAACAATGGTTCTGGACTGACCAGAACAACCAGCAACCGAGCACATCAGGAACTTAGCAGACAGAGAATTGATAGAGGCGGTTCCAGGCCGTTTTATACCCCAAGAGGGACCGCCCGCCCTGACGTAGTTCGCCAGTAGCGATTGGTCAGTTTCAGGGTGACCATTATTTGCAATATCCGGCCACATGGGATCCGGAAATAGTGGTACTCGATGCTGCCCCAGGCCCTTGGAATGCAACAGGTTGGCCCCTTTGGTGACCTTAAAAATGGTCGTTCTTTCCGAATTTTCTCTGTCAGGAAAATGTAGGTTGAGGCCTTCCAGATGATCAAAGTGGGCCAACGTAATTTGTTGGCAGAAATCTTTTAATTTAATGGACTCTGTAATGCCTTGCTGTAGTGCATAATTGCGGCAAGAATGAAAGAATTTGCAACATGTTTCCTCGGAAAATAAGGCAATATGTTTCTTCATTCTTTCGTTTGTGCTGTTTAGATTGATATAGTTCAATTGCCCATATCGTAGAGGTTTTCGAACCTCCCGTCCTGACTTGGTGGTCAAGTTTGGCTCCAAGGGCACAGTAATGGCCGACGCGGCCTTTGTGTCTGTCCCGTTTTGTGTTTCTGAAATAGCTAAGGGCTGTTTCGATTCATCTGAGCCAGCAGAGGAAATTGATTTCTTATTTTTTGAATTAGGAGGACGACCACGTTTCGTAGTCCTCAAGATAGGCTTAATGTCCGCGTTTTGATTTTGCTTGAGAATGTCAAACGCGAAGATGTCCTTGGCATTATATTGTCCCAAACTCATGTTTCGAGACTTATCAAAGATCTCGTAAGTATTGGGACCCAGCACTTTGGAGATGGCGTACGGGCCATCCCGTTTTGGGGCGAATTTTGCCGTTACACCTTTCGCCGCGTTGCTGATAGGATTAGTCCTAATCAGCACTAAATCACCTAAGGCAAATGTACCAATGTTTGCCTCCTGGTTATGTGATTCGCGACGGACGTCTTGGGCGTGTTCAAAACGATCCATGACGGCCAATAAGGTTGCTGCTGTATCCTGCAGAAACTCCGTCAGGGATGTTTTTGAAAACTTTGGATCATGACAGTGTTGTCCAAAGTTTACCAGACAGTCCTGAGGAGATCTCGGTTGTCTTACAAATGAAATGAAAAAGGAGGAATGTCCAAGATTTTTGGACACCGCCGAATTCATGGCCCATCTAATGGCTGGTAATGCTTCGTCCCATTCAATTTTATGCTCATGCCTGCAAATTGCTAACTTGGTTGTTAAGTCCCGGTGTTTCCTCTCCACCGGGTTAGCTTGGGGGTGATAATTCGCCACGTTTTGTATGGCAAAACCAAATATTTGTGCTGTCTGCTGCATTACGGCAGACAGGAACTGGGTTCCATTATCACACCGAATATTCTTTGGTGTCCCAAATCGTAGAAAAATCTCATCCACTAGAGTTCTAGATATTGTGTCAGCTCTTGCGTCCGTAAGTGGAAAAAATTCCACATACCCAGACGCAATATCCTCTACGGATAATACACACGTGGACCCTGATGCCGTAATGGGCAAGGGGCCCACTAGGTCAATACTTAGGGTCTCAAATCTAGGCTTAGGAGGCGGGCTCGTGGTGGTGGCCTGATGCTTTTGGGACATGGCTTTAAACTTGGCGCATTCTACGCACGAATTGATGTATTTGGTTATGTCCCTTTTGAGACCTGACCAATAATACAATTCCGCAATGCGCGCGTGCATGCCGGCCACGCCCTGATGTCCAGCATAGGGCGTGTTGTGATTTGCCTCCATGATTATCTCTTTGAGGATATCTGGGACAATGATCCTTGGTTCATCAGACTCCAAGTGCACCAAATAGCGGTACAAAACCTGGTCCAAAATAATATACCCTCGGTTCAGAAGTGTGGTTGCTTCCGCATTTGGTGAAATAATGTCATCCTCCAAGGTATCTATGATCACCCTGCAAATATCATCCTCCCGTTGTTTAAGAGCAAACTGCTCCTTTGACAGAGGTGAGGGTGGTGCCATGACATTATGTATCACGACTATCGGTTTTTCAGCATCCCCAAATGGTCGAGATAACAGATCCGCTACCGAATTCGCGGATCCAGGTATGTACTCCACATTGAACACATACTGTTGGATTGAGAGGGCCCAACGAGCCAACCTGCCCTGTGGATTATTAAGAGTAATAAGCCATCTTAATGGTCTGTGGTCCGTGTGGACCACAAACGGCATTCCGTCAATATAATTGCGGAATTTATTGACAGCCCAAATAACTGCCAATGCCTCCCTCTCAGTCACAGAGTAATTTCTCTGTGCTGGATTAAAAATCTTGGAGGCATATTCTATGACGTTCAGGGGTTTTTCTTTACCCTGCATTAATGTGGCCCCCATAGCCACATCACTTGCGTCCGTGAAAAGTTGAAAGCTTTGTTTAAAGTCTGGTTGTGCTAGAACTGGAGCATTGCACAAGCAAGCTTTTAAGGTGTCAAATGCCTTACCGCAATGCTCATCAAAGTTGAACTCTCTGCCCCTTTTTAGTAGTTCTAAAAGTGGTGCCGCAATATCGGAAAATTTGTGAATAAATTTTCCGAACCACCTACAGGCAGAGACAAATGACTTCACCTCAGTTACATTTTTTGGATGTTTGAGGTTCAGGATGGCCTGGACCTTCTCATTATTAGGACGTATGCCGTCCTCAGAGATTTGATGTCCAAGAAACTGGACTTCGTTCTTGAAAATATGGCATTTGGAGCGCTTAAACGAGAAGTTAAAGGAAATTATCAACTTGAAAATTTGTTCCAAGTCAGCAAGATGTTTCTCAAATTTCTCTGCAGATGAAATTAAATCATCTTGATAAATTCGATTAAGAACGTCGTGAAGTCTTGACATCATGTTGTCAACGACACGTTGACAATGTGATGCCGAATTTCGTGCACCCATGGGCATCCTTGTGTAACACAAGTTGCCCAGAGGTGTAGA
>JAQGAO010003444.1:0-17001 GCA_034697705.1 Ommatoiulus sabulosus | reverse complement strand
GGTCAGGGAAATTTTTTTTCAAACCTGGAAAAGTCAGGGAAGTTGAAAATGAAATTTCTGGGGGAACCCTGAATTATATATTGGATATTTGTCGTCAGTTGCTTCATCTCCTCTTTTTTTTGGCCGTTTAAAGAATCCCACTTCAAAAATAAAAATGTTATCAATTACATAATGTATTACAATTAAATACATGTAGAATGAAGATTTTTATGGCTTAGACAAGATTTAATACTATAAGAGGTATAGGCTACCCCTATTTCAGTAATGCTACATAGTTTGGAAACAGGTCCCTCAGTCATTCGGGGCATTGTTTATAATATTTAAAACTTAAGATTTTGAATTATGTCATAAAATAAACTCACGTATGCTAATTGATACGAAACAGATAAAGATGGCTAGCTTAAATCCATCAAAAAACTTTCTAGTGTAATTTGCATAATTGCACGTAAGCAGTGTCTACCAGTTGGCTGCAAAGTTCAAAAATATAGTCGAAACACTGCAACTGTAATGTGTTTGTCCCACTACAATTACTAACGTAGTCTGGTTTGAAATTTGAAGAGTATTATTTATGATACTGATGTCTTAACTTGAATACAGGATCAGAGGAAATATCTACCTCCGGATCACCGCGAGGGAGTGGGTCCTCCGCATTGAACAATTGAGGGGTAAGCCATGCTAATAATTATACATTCTTTAGACATTTACCTTCCAAAATAGTAATATAATTAAGATAAAGGCGAGCAATCCTCCGGCAACGCTGGCTACGATGATCCAGGTGACAACCATCTCAGAATGAGGCACGCCTCAAGGTTTTATTTCAGTCATGACCTGCCCAGAGAAATTTGAAATATTTGAAATATTAATTTTTAACAAAGAAATTTGGCGAATTTTTAATTTTATCAAATACGTTAAGTTACAGACGAATTGTGCTACAAAAAGTAAAATGTAAAACTTTAGTTTATCAAAATAAAAGCTTAGTTTATCCTAATATTTCTTTTATCTATTTTTCCTAATTATATCTTCCCTGACATTTCCAAAACATTTTACCAATGAAAAATTTGTATTCGAAAGAATTTTAACTAGTAATTGAGCTTGCTTATTGCATGGGAAACTGTTTTGGAATTTAGGCTACACATTCCTTAATACCCCATCAAGAACTCTTCTGATACGCTTTTGATGGGCACATTTACCACCACCACATTGTCCTTCACGTTGTTATCCTCACTTTGGCTAGCTGGTGAAGTTGCCGTCTTTGATTATTGGTTCAATGTGAATGTTCAAATTGTTGTGTTGAAATTCAGCACAGTTAATCCTAAAATCGTATTCGGTATAACTGCAGGAAATGTGAAATCAACGCATACACTCATTTTACTGTCAAGCATACGACGGTTAGCAACGTCACAATAAAGTACTAATTTCTTGTAACAGTTGGTGTGGATGGTGTCAAAGGTCATCCACTGTGGTACGTCACGCATTGGAGGGAGATCCGCTGCTGAATCTCCCGCATTGGAAACGTTGACTTTCAAGGATATCCGATTTGTGGAACCAATTATTAGAGAAGTTTTTCTGGATAAGATTCCCAAAAAGCAACCATTATTAGCGAATAATTATGTTTCCTGGTGACAAAAGACTTATATTTTGTCTGGTTTTATAAGTACTAAGGTGACATTTTATTGATGTAAAGTTCATGACAGCACAGTATGATGATAGACTATTATCTGGCTTGATCATTTACCTTGATTGCATTATCCATTTGTTTATATGAATAGTTTTAGAACTGCATAAAATTGTGAAAAATAAGAAAGTATATATATATCCTACTTAAAACCAGGAATCCAGGTTTTCACTTTGAGATCTTCGACACACCTACCCTTGCACTTGGTCTTAAAACGCGCCTGCATTCGTAATATCAAAAAGAAGTAAGTTTAGTTGTAAAAACCGACAATTTCCATGCCGGTCTATTGTCTTTAACAGGGTATATATCACATTTACCTCACATTTAGTTATTGTAAATGGATCCATCACTGGACACGTTGAGCAGAATGTTGACGTGCTCTTTTCTTTTATTTGAAATGATAGCTCCATTATAATAGCCGTGAAGTAAGCCTTCGGATTTTCCTGACAGGAACAATGTAATTTAGGTATTAGTTCCATTCACAGAAAGATACGTTATTTTTTGTTTGAAATTGCATTTTGACTCACTACAAAAAGTTCAATAGTATTACAGAAGTTTCTCTCACCAGATATTTGGATTGTATATATAATGGTTTTCTTCCCAGAGGTTTCAGGTACTAGGATAATTACCCTTGTAATGTCACCCAACATTAGTGTATCGACTGCCAGTGAGCGAGTTATTTCTTCAAAAGAAAATATCATTTGGCAAGTTTGCTTTTATGAAAATTTGATACCCACCTATTAATTTACAACATAATACTAAAAATGTAAATTACAACTTACCTGTTGGAAGTGAAGCATTGAAGCATAATTTTTAAGATGAAGCATCCTGGTCTCATGTTCTTGCATCCTACTTCGTTAACGTCCATGATATCTTTGTACGTATTCATTGTTGTATGAACTTTAAGTGTTGGACGAGTCCTGGTCAGTTAACATATGCGAATAGAAATGAAAAAAAAAAATGTGGTTTCAGAAAATATTTGACATTTCACACCTCATGCAGAGTTTTGTCCGCTAAGTTTTAGAATTATTGTTGGCAAAGTATTGGTCACTCCAAAGTGTTCTAAATAAGGAAGAATGAAACATTTAAAAGTAATGCAAATTTAATTCTCCACCTTGCTTCCAGTGATCAAATATTGAATTCTTCTAATGTACAAATTGGTACATAGGGAAACGTTATTTGGTTTAAGTTTGTATTCGTACATTTACTTAAATTATGAATTTAAAATGGACATGTTGGAGATAAAAAAAATTATTTTCAACTTTCCACAAGTTGAAAGTTGCAATTTATGAGGACGACCTAATTAATTGTTCTTGACAGGACTTCTGTAAAACGTAGGCCAAAAACAAACTTTGCAGAATACTTTACCTATAGGTACGAACACTTCGCCGCTGCCAAATGCCCCAATCGCAATGTTTAAACAAACAGAAAATGATGCAGACGTTAAAGTTAACAAACTTTAAAGATGCTCCAGATACTACTGTTGTTGGTTACCTGGATACTATTACCATCAGCATCCATTCCACCAGCAATGAATATTCCAAATCCTCGTGTGCTGCTTTTGTTAATATTTTATGCAATGAATTGTCTTCCAGAGAAATTGTGGAAAACTTTATTTTACATGAATTTTTAAAACAAACGTTAAGAAAGTCCACCTGTTGGCATTTAGGTTTTATTCCAGTTGAGCCACCATGGTATATATCTGTATACACAGCTCCCTTTCCATCGTTTTCATATGGCGCACCGATTACAAAATCTGACCTCGTGTTTATTAAATATGCATCCATTTTTTATTATAAAATTTCCAATGTTGTATACATTGGTATCAGAGTACCTCGCACATTGGACTTACCTTGAAATCCGTCCAAATCTTAATCTCCGATGGCAGCTAAGCTCGATCCAAAACGTGCAGAAATTTCAGAGCCTTTTATTTCTCTTTGGAGATTTATCGGATACTGTGAGCAGAAAGATTGCACTTGAGAATTGGCTACATTTATTTTCGGTTTTTCGTATTAAACTTCGGATTATTCTTACGTTTGTCCATTTAATGAAAACGTAAACTTTGTCCTCATCGATGTCTTCTGAATGCAATGGTGCCCCAACTATGAAATCATCCCAACCATCCTTGTTTAGGTTTACGGTATATGGAGATGCACCGAAATGCTCTCCTATCTATAAGTACATGTTTAAATTTGTTAATTTTTACACGAAAAAACCGAAAACACTAGTGACTGGGTCGATTTTAAAGGTATAGATGAAGGAAGGCTTACAATATCCATAACTAAAATGCATCATTCATGTACTATGCATACATGCACTCGTCTTCATCAAGAGCTTGACAAAATGAACACAACACGTGAATTCCTTTGCAATACATCAAAACACATTTTGAGTAATTTGTAGGTATTCTACGTAATTGTACATATTAGTATTGTAATTACTCAGGATTGATTTTGGTGAATCCCTAAGGAATTCACGTTTTCTGTTCATTTTGTCAAGCTCCTGACGAAGACGAGAATATTGTCAAAATGTTGTATCCTCCATGGATTCGCAATATTTTCATCAAGGTATTTGCATTTTCTTCCCCAAAGGATTTACATTTTTTCCTTCCAGGAATTCACATTAGTTTTCATAAAGAATTAACATATTTTCCCCCAAATTAGGAATAATTTATTTTCTCAAAAATCCTTTTTTTCCGGCAAGGATTTACATTAATTTCCTCCAGGGATTCACATTGTTTACCTCTGGTGATTCACATTATTTGTTTTCATACAGGATTCACATTTTTTTCTTCTTGGGATTTAAATTGATTTATCTCAAGGGAGTCCAATTTGTTTCCGTCATGGGTTTCACATTTTGCCAAATTGTTTGAAAACCATTGCTTGAAACAAATTTATTTGAAAACTTTCCAGTTTGGAAATGATTATCATATAAATTACTGTTAACATTTTAATAACGTACTTTGCAGAGAAGTACAAAGGCGTATAGCTGATCACATGTCAACATCTTGAATGTGAACCTAATTTTTAATGCACAATTAAAGTACAATGATTAAGAATTCAATAATTGATACCTACAATCTGTAGATGTAATGTGTTATATCTGTAGTTAATCAAATTTGCTTTGCATACTTTTTCTTAATAATCATCATTTGGTGCACCAACTACAATTTGAGAATTTTCTCGCGAAAAAAGTTGCCAGATGCAAAGGCGTAACTTATGATAACGCTTGGTACAGTTTGCTTGCATTTTGAGGAACCTGTAAGACCCCAAAAAATTTCTGTAACTGGACACTAAGTACTTCATTCGTTCCAAAAAGCGCAGCTCTGAAGGCGACATTTGAATATACAGTACAATATATACAAAATTAAGCTGATACAAATAAGGTAAATGAAAATTACAAAAATTTCTTCAATGAGAATGGCATTACAAAAATAAAAAATATTTGACACAAGCGTTGGAAACTTTGGTTAAGGAGGCAATTTTCAACCCCCATCCCCCCTCTTACAACTAATTGAATGGTCTGAAATCAAACAAATTTAGGGTAATTAAGTAAATTGAGTACAATAGCGTAATTTAAGTAAATTGAGTAATTGTGCAATAAAAAGACAAAATGCATAAGCAAAACCAAAGCAGTAGTTTGTGAAAACGTTGTCTTCGTAAATGGGAGGTGCGTAAAAACGCGAGTCGCTTTGTACCAATTTTAATAATACAAATCATACTTACCAAATCTTGTTGCAACGATGAGCGCTTTTGTTTTCTGAATTACAAAACAATCAGTTTTTATCTTCAGACTATTGAATTTCATTTAATTAATACTTATACTATAACTTTCACAAATTGAGCTGATAGTCCCGTTGGTTCATCATAAAATCCCTTCATTGTTTGGCGAGGCCCGAATCGGTTTGTATCATTTACATTTACTACATAACGGGTTCTTGTAGGTTGGTGGCTTAGATTTTTCACTAGATGCCCACATGCCTTTTTTAAACAATAATACATTATAATACGGGACATTGTGTTATCTTGGAAATGTGGAAAAACATGTTTAGTACAATACATATAACATTGTATTATAAATGACATGTTTAACTTGACAAATATTTGTAAGAATGTGCAATGGGCAATGTACATGTACATTCAAATCTTTAGTTACTTTCGTATTTCAATTTAAGCCACTGTCACTAAAAATCATTATAAATTATTTAAGAACGTGGGTTTCCTAATTGCTCATTATCTATAGGAATATTTCGATAATAGATATAAGCAGAAAATGAAATGTTTTTTCCAAGTATGTAATAAACTATGGTAATGTACATGTAACTATGAATTGGGATTTACATTTTTAATTTTCCCATTTTGTCATAACCTTATTTTTTACAATTTGCAGTATTTATCATTAGGTGGTGGAAAACTTCCATGGCTTAATTTTTAGGCATTGTCTAAATGCCACAATATTGTAAATGGTGTCATAATCACCATTTTTCGTGGGGGTTGTTTAAAATTGCAACGGTGCATCCAAAATTTGCTGCCTGCAGGTAGCTGAGAAAGTTTTGTCATCAACATTGAATGCGTCAAATTGCAATGATACAATTAAAGCGTTCATTAACAGTAAAAACATAGTGCAGATTTAAATGTATTAAGCGTCAGAGTTGATATTTTATTAGATGTTCTGAAAACGAAACCAAAGCGTTCATTGGATTTCATAAAATAATCCCATGTTTCAAACCTTTATTTATTAAGGCGAGTGAGTAATATTTACTTTTTTGCACTCTCTTTCTTAATATCAAGGTTCGAACACGTAACCTTATCATTCGAGAAACCAGTTATGGTGTCTGTGTACTGACTGTTAGATTAGCAGAGCAAAGACGAGTAAAGCAACGTATAAACGAAAACGATATTCTCAAAGTATCAAAAAATGTAAGGTGTGGAAAACACTTTCCATTAACTGTTCTTTTTTGTTTTTGTTTTAAAGTTTATACATTACAAAGGTCATGCTCAAACTGAAGAGGGAGGTAGAGAAGTGGAAAATAAACACCTTTCAATAAGAAAAAAACAATCGCATTTGAGGCTTAATTAAGGAGTTACAAGCATTTAATGGTTTTGCATCACAATTGTAAATGTGCTAAATACCATTATTTGTGGGGACAACTCAAACGTCTGGTGTATGAAACACCAGTGAATGACCCTGAAACACTTGTAGCCAGATTGGTAGCAGCAAGTGAGCAAATCAGAGATACACCAAATGTTTTTGCAAACGTGCGTCAAAGTTTTAATAGGAGATGTGCGGCTTGCATTGACTGCAGGGGACGTACTTTTGAACAGCTTTTGTAATTAACATGTTTTGTTCAAACTTTCAATACTTGTTATTATTTTATTGAAATCAAACAATGAATAGCATTCATTAAATGCAATGGTATTTGAAACTTTTACAATTGTGATGTAAAACCATCAAATGCTTGTAACTCCTTAATTAAACCAGTTATTTCGATTGAAAGGTGTTTATTTTTCACTCCTCTACCTCCCTCTTCAGTTTGAGCATGACCTTCGAATCACCCTGTATATTCAAGGGCTGTTAAATAAAGAAGGAAACAAGACCTCTCACGTTCTGAATTTAGTCAAATAATACATAGAAATATAGTAAATATTAGGGTTATGAGACAGATTGTTTTTACACATAATCCTCAAATTTGCCCAAACATTTGTCCCACTAGTGCACAATGGCATTGTCTATCTCAGATGCCTTGGATATATTTAGCCGACCAATTTATTGCTTAATGGTTCCCGGAGTTATGATATTCACATTTAAAACCTCATATAAGTTCCTATTTTTTCTGATTTTTTACCATTTGAAAAATTAATTACTAGAAGTCGCTTTTTTAATTCGAATTAAAGATGTGGGGAATTTAAAAATTCCGAATTTGCAGTTTTTATATATTTTCCATAGAAATACCAAAAAATATTTAATTTTACTCCTTCTCCTCCTGCGAATCCACCAATTATTTTTTATCACTATAGTTCTCTCGTTTTTCTCGCACGTACTAATTATTGAAACTTGTATTTTACTTCAGTTTTCTGTTAGTTTTACATTCGTTTAGACTTGGGTGGGGTAAAGGATTGTGACACTTTCTCATTCAGAACGGTTTATGTAGACGGTGCAATTTATTGCGAAAAAAGCTGGCGGAGTTTGGCTTGATTTCAAAGTCTATCGTATAGTTGTGTGATTTACGATTGTCAAACAGATGCTTAACAGGGTTTTCCGTGTGGGTTTGAGAAGATGTTCTGATAAGAAGGGTGTTAATTCAAATAGATAAACGAGAAAACTTGGTATAAAATATGAATAGTTTATGTAAAAACTCCACAACACTGACTCCTGCAAGCCATCCTAACTAGAATATCCACATTACTGGTATGTTGCATAAAAAATCGATTAGCATAAGCTTATATCAAAATATATATTTATATAAGTAGGATTAATTAAACATTTTTTAACTTGTGCATGTTTTGATCCCATAACATTTTCGGAAAAGTTAAAGCGAAGTTGTTAATTTATTTAAAACTAACGCAAGGTAAGTTCGAAAATGCAAATTCCCCACTGCTGACTAGTAACTTAGTTCTCTTTTTAGCAATATGTAAAAAATAGAAAATATGTAATTATTAGCTTTAAACTAATGTTGTAACTCCCATAGAGAAACATTTTTTGATTTCGACGATATAAATTTCCTAGTTTTTCATATTCCTGCCAGTTAGGCATCTCGTACAATTTAGTTCAGCTTGAGTTTAACATTTTCTTCGGGCATGGTCTAATGAGTGTAGGTGAAATTATTATGCCAACAAGCAGCAATACATGGTTTTGTCATTTCCCTGCCTAACGGCTGCAGGTTTTTGGCATGACTGTTATGATACACTAATCTAATTTTTCCCTGTCATTTGTTAACGTATTTTTTAACTCTAATAAACTGGCTCATTGCGATAATGATATGCATATTTAGTATATTTGAACATTATTACGTACAATATGCAGGCAGTGAGAAAACGATTTCCATGGATTATGGTTGACTCGTAATATCAATACAAAAAAACATGAGGCAAACATTTATTAAGTAATAAATGTTTTTAAAGAGACTATACGAACTGAGAAATTTGTAAGCCCAAAAGTAATTGCAAAACCCGACTTTCTTAAAAAGAGTTGGATTAATTGCAGTAGTAAATTACATTTGCATGTCATTAAAATGAATGCGCAGCTTTGATAATCTTATATTGCGTGATTTTAGATAGATGATTTTATTGAATACTGCCGAGCAAAAATGGCAACTGAGACCCCATACACTTAAGCCATTTAATCATCATGACCTTGAGCATATTCAAGAGACTAAGAAAGGAACATTTAACTTTTTAAAGCCCAAAAAATAATAATAAAAAACGGAGTTTTTGAAAAAGGTTGGGTTTGTTAAATGAATTTAAATGAATGTTAATGAATTTTGTTAAATCTGATCTGCATAAAACTGTTACATAATGAGTTCTTATTAACAAATTTCGAAAAATGTATCGAAATTGTACTGATCATTGACGTACTATATACATGTATAAAGAATAGTTTTCAGATTGCTGTTTGCATATGCTAATAGAATTGATTGTGAGTAATGTATTTTTATTTTTTTAATAAGACACGTTTACACGGGTCACATTTTATAAATAACGTTGAAAATGTGGCTAGCATAAGGATTATTTGTAGAATAATTTCCCCTTATGGACTATGTATTTTTGAAATCTTTTGATAATAAGATTTGAATTATTTTTATGATAATTTATACACTGTACAAGTGTGAAAATATAACTATAACAATAATATATGTATGGTAAGTCGCTATTTGAAAGAAATTAGTTGTTCTAATAAATTAATGTCTGAAATTTAATCTCATTGTTTTTTCAGAAAAGTCTGAGAATGTGAAAGTATTTTTAGAAGTCTGGGTTACTGTACATGTTTTATTGGAACTATTTAGACCATACAGCTTTTATTATTTAAATTTTATAACCACTTAATACTGTATGTTTGAACTACACAGGACGCTTTAGGGATTGGTACAGAAATATTCCTGTTTACTAAGTAATTAATATACACAAGAACGAGCATGGCTGCTATCAAGGATTCAAATTACTTCAAAACTCGAGATCAATGCTTAAAAGAGGGAAAGCCATGGAAGGATCCTGACTTTCCAGCGGATGATACCTCCATTGGTCCAAAGCGTTCAAACTATTCAGTAGTCTGGAAAAGACCCCATGTATAACTTCTTTTATATTCCCATGTTGCTTTTCAAATAAAATATAAACAAACATTTTCATTGAGTGATACGAACGTATGCATTTATAGGACATCTGCCGGCCCGATCAACAACCGGAATTTATTCATGACGTTGCAGATCGCTTTGACATTCGACAAGGTCGTTTGGGTAGGTGAAAAAAAATCGATTTAAATCTGTTGCCAGCATTCGTCTTATATTCAGTGCTATACTAACTAAACCAAAATATGAAATATTGGTAAATTTCATTTAAAAGAAAACGAAAAAATATTATCTACGTATAATGTGCATATTACACCTACTTGTCAGTGTTTTTCGTTTTTTTTTTGTTTTTTGTTTAATTTTTTGCGAATGGAATTTTTCAAACGTGATACCTTTAAGAATGGTGAACTAGCATTCAAGTACTGCATGTTGTTAAATGGTATCAAGTCAAATATTCTCAGAAAAGATTCACTTTTACAATGTTTGATACATTAAAAAATATTAAATGGAGTTTAAGACCATAACCATACCTTGTGTATCCATACCAACACACCGGTATGCAGTATGTAGAATAACAGCCGATTAAAATTGAATTGGTAAATTTCAAGTTTTTTATTTAATAGGTAACTGCTGGGTGTTAGCCGGATTGGCCTCATTGACATGCATAATTGCAACTTTTCCGCAATTGTTTAAAAGGATAGTACCGCATGACCAAACTTTTCAAAAGAACAAAAATTATGCAGGGGTATTTTGTTTTTACTTCTGGAAGTATGGAAAATGGATTGAAGTGCTGGTGGACGACAGATTGCCAACGATGGATGGACGGCTGATGTATGCCAAGTTTAGCCCACAAAATGAATTTTGGGGACCACTCCTGGAAAAGGCCTATGCCAAGTTAGCTATACTTATGATAAAGTACAACTTTAAACCACTCCTTGCAATGATCACTTAATTAGCCTTAAGTGTGCCATTCCAAAAAATTATCTCAGAAAGCATTAAAATATAAATTTATAAAGTTGTTAGATAACTAAGCTGAGATATACACGACTCGAATGCTATAATATTATTAATCGCTTCTTATTTGAGAAAACTAAATTTTAGATTCCTAAAGATCATTTACGTATTCGTATACGTATTATCTTGATAATAATCAACAATAAAAACAAAAACAACAGAAAAAAGAAAAAACATTACTTTAAAAATGTAAACATTATTAAATTCTGATTTTGCAATTTTTTGTTTTTTCAATTCTTGTCCCTAAAGGAAAATAAAAAACAATTGCATAATATACTTGTATATAGTGTCCGTTGGTACGTTTTCGCAATATTACCCCTGCAACTACATTTATTGGCAATCTAAAAAACTTTACCGACACTTTGATAAAACTCTGTGATAAAATAACCTCCTAGCGAAAAATAAAATGCCAATCAACTTATGCTTTTGGTTACTACTCGTTACTTGATGACACATCAAGTTGATTGACAGTTTCAATTTCCCAGATTTTACGGCAACTACCAGATCACAGAAAGTGGCTGGCCCAAGGATGCCATTACTGATTTCACCGGATGCTTGGCTCTGACCATCGGTATCGATTTGTGCACTCCACGAGAACTTTCGAAGTTACTGATTAAAGCAACATCTAAAAACGCTGTGCTATCCACGACTATCGATGTACGTAAATTGGACGCTATACTCACATTTTGAACTTTATTTTGTTAACCATGCACGTTTTTAAAATATTATTAAGGATCCAGAAGATGCAACTGAAGTGGGACTTGTTACAGATCACGCCTACAGCGTTACTGGGGTGAAAGAGGTAACTTCAATGAAATTACAGTAGAAGTTTTTTTAAAAAATTACAGGAAAATGCTTTAAGCATTATTATTATATAATAATTCTTTAGAAGTTCTTCCAAATCCTAAAACTTAGAAAATGAATGAGACAAATAATGTTTTCTAACATAATATTATTAATTTTTTTAAAAACGTTTGTGTTTTAATTTGCAATATTAACGATCGTTACAGGTTAATCTGAAAGACAAAACCAAAGTATGTCTAATTCGAATTCGCAATCCATGGGGCAGCAAAACAGAATGGAAAGGACCTTGGAGTGACTCGTAGGTGTCAATAGTCAAATTTCGTCAGATTAGTAAGAACTATTATAACTTTCATGCTTCTAAAATTTTATCATAATTCAGTTCAACGGAATGGGGAAAACTACCACCAACTGAACTAGAAAATATAAGATTGTCACAGAAAGAAGATGGCGAATATTGGTACTATTCTTCTCATTATCGAGCTCATAAAGTTATGGTTTAGTGAAACAGTAAAATTCCCATGCTTTTTAGAATTCGATCATATATACTGTATACTAGCCATTAAATAATGCCAATGAAGTGATTTTAACATTGTCATCTAACTGCGTTCAAACATTTTGAATTTAAACTCAAATTGCTATTTAAACAATGTGCAATGCCAATTCTTGAATGGATACTACAAGTGTATATTATCTCTGTGGTAAAGACCACGAATATTTGGTGAAAATAAATCAATTTCCTTTTTTAAACACTGCTCTACTTATATAAGTGGTGTATATTCTAAGTCGTTCAAATTGGAATCTTAAACAGTATAAATGCGGCATAGGAAGTAAATCTTGCATATCATGTCCTAAAAAAGTTTTAGTCGTAAATGACCTCAAGAAGTTTTTATGCTGAAATCACTATTTTTAACGCAATCTTATCTGAATGACTATAGGATGCAGCTGTCTGATTTCCAGCGCTATTTCGAACTTCTGGAAATCTGCTACTTGGAAGCGACTGACTTGTTCGATAGCTATTGTGTGCAAAAATGTTGGTCTACCAGCACATTCTACGGAAAGTGGACAGAAAATCAGACTGCCGGGGGTGGAAAAGTGCATCGTCGTAAGTATTTGACATGTATGAAATGTATACAAGTTATAGAATCTCATTGAAAGCTTTTGAAACTTCATTCAATGGATTGAATGTTTAACGTAAATTCACTGGGGACGACTTAATAGCTACTTTCCATATAGTTCCTCATCAAACTTATATTAAAATTGTGTTGCAATATTATAATCAAAACCCAATTTTCTAACCTCTAATCATGCAAGCAAATAACTTTATATTTGGAAATCGGATAACAAAAAGCAAGACACCATTTTGAAATTTTTTATAAGTTTTACAAAAATATATCAAACTTATATAGATAGCAATTACAAATCAAATCCTTTTGTTTCATTTTCATTGTTGAATTCTGTTTAAAACAAATTAAAAATACCAGACATAAAGGTTTTTTAATTTTTTTCGAGACATTTTTCTTCACACAAAAAATTATTTATGTATTAATCCATGTAATTTGGGCTATCTAAATTTTAATCCGGAGCTTAAAACCCGCGAACTTAGTAGGCCTACAGGTACATTACAACACCAAGGTAAAATCCATCTTGGATCACGCTAAGGGAAGTTTTTGATCGAAGCCATTAAACAATTTCCAAACCATTCAAATACATTTTGAATAACAAACTAAATGCTTAAAATAAGTATTTAAATAAAGCGGCTAATAGCAGCGTCATCTAAATTATTGTGATTTTATGATGCTATGAGTTTGACCATTAGTTTATAGCTTTCGGGTCGACTTAGAACCTATTAGTTTCCTTTCAACAGCTTTACAACGTAAAAAAATGATAATAAAAAAATGAACGTTTTTTCTTCTTTAGGATTTACAGACCTCTAAAATATGTTTTTGAGACGTATAACTTCAAAGTTTTTGAATCATGAGGAATCATGCACTTAAAACCATGCATAGCTTAAAATCTTCAAAATAATGACTTATAATGTTTCATACGAGAACAATTATTATAAATTTTTTGTACAACCAGTATTATAATAAGGATACTCAAAAAAACGCCCTGGTTAAAAATCACTCTTAAATCTCTTATTTGCCCTCATCTGCATGAATCTCGCTTTAAACTATTATTTACTATTCCTGATTTCAATTCTATTTGTAAAACTACCATTAATGGCGGTAACACGTGAGTTTTGTCAGTTTGCAATTAGCTGAGCTGTGTAACGCTCAATTAAAATGTTTTTCAAACAAGTCGAACGTTATTCCAAATATTGCATACACTTGTCAAACTTGTGAATGATTTTTCTATATTTAGAGTGTTTCCCTAAATTCATAGCATCCTTATTTTTTTCTCGATGAACACAGAATATACCTTTGTCACATCAGGTGAGAATTTCGGAAAAATTAATAAAATTCCAATTATTATCTTTTCTGGTACATTTTAAGGATTTTTTAAGGATCGTTTTGCTAATGGACTTACTGGCGCACCAAATATATACAATTTTGGGATATAATCTAGCTGTTACTTACTATATGTTTTTTCCACTTCCTTCCAGCGTCATTTTCCAAAAATCCCCAGTTTGAAGTCAACCTAATCGACTGTGACGATGATGACGACAAGGCATCTTTGGTGGTGGAACTCACCCAAATGAATCGTCGTCGTAAACAGCTGCCCGACCTCAGCATGAGGTTTTACGTTTACCACGTGCTACCTTTTGTAAATTTGCCTTTGAACCAGGCTTATCTGGAAGACATCACGCAGATTGAAGGAAAGTCCGGTTACAAAAGTGACCGTTCAGTGGTCAAAAAGTTCACAATGACACCGGGTAAATACGTCATCATACCGACAACTCGAAGGATAAACCAAGAGGGTGAATTTATGATCAGAGTCTTTAGCGAATCAGACCATCAATCGAAGTAAGTTTTGAAGTTGTTTTCCTTTTCTTGTAAATTCCAACCACTTCATTTTTCTACTTCAAAATAAAATTGAGAGGGTCTAGCCACAACTGATTCACCGTCTAAAGGCGGTCATACACGAGGAAAGTTAAATCTGGAAATACGGCATGTTCAAAAAGTTCTGTTTTTTAGAATGTGAATTACGAGAAATGAAATGTTTCAATTTGTCAATTATAAAAAAACATAAATGAAGTCTAATTACTTTCAGTTTGAAATTTTTTTTTTAAAAGCCATGGTTAGTAAAATGTTCAGAAATATGCGTAAATTACATGTACATTGTACATTCAGATTGAGTTTTCTGGTATCCGTTTCCAATCGACCTTCCAATTGGTAACTTATTTCAGAAACAATAAAGGTGCGGATTCTCATATCGAAATGTGTATATACATGTATGTATATGTGATGTGGATATCCGTCGAAGGACACATCGAGTGCATTGGATACACCCGTCTGTAAATTTAGGAGAATATTTAGTGGAATGCTCCGATTTGAAACACGAAAAACTGTGATGCTGTAATATTTAAAGTCGTTAGCAGCGCCACTCGCAGGTAACAGCAAATGCATGGGATAGCGCCTCTAGTTGTCCGGGGGGTCCGTCTCAAAGGACAAGGCTACAAGTAATCCAATCCAGTAATGCCCGATTCACATCGAACAAATCCTTACCGTAATTACGTCACGTGCGTTGCCGCGCAAGCGCACATGGCAGTAGGCGGGGCTAAGTAACGTCTATACGACATTTACAACCGCATTCGTACCAATTGAAGTTGATCCAACTTTTTCCGTCTGATCAATTTTAATCGTTATTTTGGGCGAAGTACAGTAAATTTTTACGTGCGGTGTGACGTCACGCTATAAAGTTCCGTAACGCACGTGACGTCACTACGGTACGCATTTGGTCGATGGGAATTAGGCATGACGCTACGAAGAAAAGTGGAACATCGGCGATCGCGCCTCTGGCCCCTGACGTACCGGGTGGAATTTTCCATGACGGGGCAGCTCCACGTAAAAAGGGTTATTTATTTTCGAAAGAGTCCGCCATGCACCTCCGAATGCAAATTATAGTAGTTGATCCCGGTTAGGATTAAGCATCGCCATCCAGAAATTCCTGCTCATATTGTATGCTAACGTAATAATTTCGCTCATTAATATTAATGCCGTTTCTGAGTTGGTTTCCTTTTGTTTCCAGCTTAAGCTGGTATGGATGTTGCTCAGAGACCTAACTATTGATTTTGCGTGGATTTACGCCGAGTGGACAAGTATGTCAAGCGAGATTCTTCTAAAATGGCGAGTATAACCGGAAGGCCATGGCAGGTAGTCGTTAATCGAAGAATACTCCGGTCTCGAGAAATTTCCATATCGATCTGTAGATAACTTTAACACGGGCCTGCGCAACCTTTAGAACTTCGGAATTGCCGCTTCTTCCTTTCCTTCGAAAACATTCCGTTTCAGCACGCTTTTGATTATTGTCAATTAATGGCTAGTTGAAATTTCACCTTGATCCTTCGTTTGCAGTTATCTCCATTTAGCCTTGACCAGACTTCGAGGCGTGACGTCCGATCATGTGACGCACAAGCTGATCAAAAACGCCTTATCGTCGCTCGAGCCCTCTTTTAAAATATTTTCCATTGATTTTCAAACTTTTTAATATCTGTAGTAGCACTCTAATCTTTCGCTGAAAACCAGGGTCATCTAGTTGCGACAAGCCGAAACCCTTTCAAATCGAGTAAAACCGTTGAAAACCTTTTGTAATTTCAGGGGCTGTGCATAAATGACGTCCTGTTGTTTTTGGCAATTTTTGACCCCTCCCCCCATGTTCGTCCATAAACAATATCTATTTTTCATAAATCACTAGCTGGTCTACCCGGCTTTGCCCGGGCTGTAGTTACCAATAGCGATCGTTCGGATCGAATTGCGCATTAAATTGGAAAAAATTCGATCGTTCGGAATGAATTGCATGAATTGCGCATTAAATTTGAAATTCATAGCCATTTCCCGCCCACTTTTCGGCCACGCATGCGCACCTACCTACTTCTTGACAATTTTATGAGGGGGGGGAGGTGAATTTTTAGAAAGATTTATGGCCGTGGAATAGCGCGGTTGAAAGGTGCGATCTGAAAAGGGGCGACTTTGCAATGCCCGTCCCCCTTACGCGCTAGAGGAAAGCGTACCTTTTGAATGGCCCGTTGACCGACAAACATACATAGCCAGACCAAGATGGAGTCGTT
>JAQGAO010003443.1:0-17010 GCA_034697705.1 Ommatoiulus sabulosus | reverse complement strand
CGCAATTCTTGTCCATGTGTTTAATTCCTATTTTTATAAACAACTCTATTTCTATATTTAGCCACTTGCTACTTTGCAATACTCTATTTTAAGCAGCAAGAAAAAAAACATTTTGCGAAACCTTGAAATTATAAATTTACAAAATGTATAAATTAAAAGGCTAATAAATCTTAAGATTGGATGTGTAAATATTTTCCTTCCTGTAGTTATCGATTACTTTTGATTTTGTAACTCAACGTGTATAGCGAGTAATTGGAATACGAAACACAAAATGAATAATAATTTGTAGATTAATTCGTTTTTCGTTGTATTTGTACAACTTATAAGATTGTTGCGATGAAACAATTGTTTCATTTCCTTAGATCGCCAGGGGGCATACCCTTCACCTTTATAAAGTGTCTGCCACCTAGTGATCGTTTTCGAACTGCGTTTTCTTATAATCTTTCTCAAAAGGCACCCTTTGAATGGAATATTATCTTGAAAATATTAAAATAAAAACAATGTTATTTGTTCCGTGGAATAAATCGTCGAAGCAGGGACAAGATTTCATCGCTTTATTCACTGATTCTGAAACTTAGATTTGTCATGTGATACTCGCGAATCGCTATTAATTCGAGTTATACGTGTACAATTGTTGACGCATAAAAAACATCATTAAGTTGAAATCCGAGGGACATACAAATTTATTCGTTTAAAACGTAGTTCGTATTATCTGAAGTCTAAATATCATCATTTAATACTTATAAATTAACTGTTTAAAAATTTGAAAGTGTTCATTTTCACTAGTTTTAAAAGCTCAGTTTAAATAAAATTTAAAAAAAATTTCGACAAACAGTCCCAATATAATTTTTAAATTTTAAATAAACTTTGTGTTCATCGACGAATTACGCGTTCTTATCTCGGCCCAATTTAAAACATATTTCTGACCCATCTTTGCCAGTGACGTAGGAGATGATGCCAGCGCCATATATGATGCATTTTCCACAACTGGGATAAAATTTGGCAGAATGCTTCGTAATGACGTCCATCTAAGTAACACCTTTATCAAGCCCCAGGTTTTTTTCTATGTTAAAGGGTTTTTAAATAATTTTTTTCTTTCTAAAGATTAAGTGAGAAGTCCGAGTTCTCTAGTCAACATCCAGGTAAATACATGTATTTTGAACCATAAATTAATAAATTTTGTGAAAAAATTAGCATTTTTAGTCCGATTTCTAAGAGTGTGTTTCCGAATTAGATTTCATTTAGGTCTAGATTTAGTTTGCTTTCATTTATAAAGAATTTATTTATTTTGAGTTAAACTATACGTTAATAAAGTCCATTAATTTAGAGATCCAGTAATTTTAATTTTTGCAGATGTTAGGCCTACTTACATGTAGTGTAACGAGAGGAACTACAATACAATCACCAGAGGGAGAGGGAATCAGGAGGCGGCAGCAGACATCACGAGGAGGACGAGAGGCTTATCCAGGTCACCAATCATCAGAAGGCAGCTCCAGGACAGCGGGTATAAAAGCGGCCACCAGCAAGGAAAACGGCAGTCTCTTCGGAATCAGACTCCCTCAGCAGACCTGTTCCCTGCTCCTTGGCTAGCTCCGTGCTGCAAAGAAAGAACAATTCGTTTACTCTCATTGTATCCTAGAGTTCAATAAATCTGTTTGCCTTTCATACGATTGTTATCTAGCATTTCTTGCGCTCAGCGCATTCACTTGTGTTCTCTCAGGAACGCGTCGCTCACCGCTCAGCGGCTTACCGAAGGTTACTCAGCACAGTTCCTGAGTCAACGCAAACCTCAACGGCGACCTCCCGCCCAGCGAACCATCTCCGCTCGGCGCGTCTCTAGTTACCTAGAACTCCCTTCTCTCGCTCGGCGCATACTCGCCGCTCAGCGCAGCCTGTGCGCCCTGTACCTAAGCGTACTATCATAAGAGGAAAGCACACCCCTTATAAGCTGCTTACCACTAAGCTTACAACTACAAGGTGAGGCATAAAGCCCGGTATCCACTGCTACTCAACCTCAACTGTTAACTCTCAACTGGGTCAGTGATGACGAAAGTATGACAATTTGGTTGAGTGACAGTGTGTACGTGGCTTCTCTTTTTCCTCTGGCACAACTAGGTCCAACTTGCAACTTTGGCGCATCCTACTATTAACGATTTGCTACTAGCAATCGATGATACTTCAAACCACAGCATATAGTAGCTGCGTAGCTATCGTATAGCTGCTTTTAAGCAGATACTGTACTAAATTTTGAGTTCAGTTGTAGGATTTTATAGTTCCAATTTTTGCCAAGCTACGACCATAATTTAAAAAAAAAACACAGAAGACACGTCCTTTTTAACTTTTTAAGACTACTAATCCTTTCATTTACAAACATTTACAAAAAGCATAAACCTGTCACCTGAAGGTCAACAGGTCCCTCATACAAAAAGCTGAATGCTGGAGGTATGTTAATAGGGTCAAAGATGACAATCAAAAGTGTCACCTTAAGGTCAACAGGTCCCTCATCCCAAAAGTGAAATGCTGGTGGTATGTTAATAGGGTCAAAGATGACAATCAAAAGTATTGGAATGCAAGAATTATATCTAATGTCATACTCCCCCGTGGTAATGACATACATATTGGATAAGAGTAGGCTATGCAAGGCAGTAGATGTAAGCATGTAAGATGAGCTCAAGGTTCATCACATAACTAAGTTTGAGAAGCTAACAAGAATTGATGAAGAATTGCGAGTAAAACCAGAATTGACAGATAGTCAGAGTATAACATTGATGCAAATTTAGTCTATAATATCAATTGAGTTACTGAAACATAGGAATCTAATGACACAAGACAGAGTGGATACAAGTGCAGTGCCAATTATGTGATAGATTAGGCCATACAGCGGAGAGTTGTTTTGTAAGATACAACGCCGCATTCAATAACCCTTAGTATTCAATTCCCAAAGTAGGGACTCATCAACAAGACATGGCAGAAGGACATATCAGAGATGGAAATATGATTTTGGAGGTCTGTGAATCCCTTTTGTATAGATCTCCAAGTAGGGAAACGAGAACATCTCGGATGATGGTGTTGATACTGTTAGTCAAAGCAGGAATTCTAATAGATGCACTGTATGATTCTGTTAGTGATGTGACCATCTTAAATGGTAAGATGCGACACTGTATTTGTCAGGAAAGAAGAACAAAACTGACATTATCATCTGTCAATGATGGTAAACTTAAGGTCCTGTGAATGGATGAATTGGAAATGGAAATTCAAGGCAGAAGACTTAAACACCCATTCATATTGGTAAATGGCATAAAACATCAAGCCATATTAGAGAGCGACTTTGTGGAAGAATATGTTAAATTGATAGATTGGGAGAGTAAAAAGTTTACCTTTAAGAGTGTGCCGTCTGAAAAAGAGGTTTTGGAGGTTAACAACTTGAGGGTATAAAGAGATAAACTATGTGTTGAGATAGAGGAAAACAATCAGGATGATAAAGGGGCAGCTAGAATTATGTTAGATGAGAGAGCAAGCATAGCATCCATTATATTGTAGAGCCAGCCCAAACTTAAATCAGGAGTAATGAAAGTGGGGTATGCGAATCTGGAGGAAGAGCGGTTTCCCATGGATGAGTCAGACATAAATCTGGAAATAGAGAAGATACCCATTAGACAAGATAATAAATTCCCTGACATTTGGAGGACCTTGAAGAACATTAAGGAAGTAGTAAATGCCCTTGATAGAAGAATATGAAAAGTTACTAACATCTGAGCATGGAAGTGCAAGTAAAAAATTACCTGAAGTACATATAGACACGGGGAACTCTAAATCGAGATATTCTCAGCCCTATGTAACAAGTTTAAAGAAAAGAGAAATACATGTAATTAAATCCCAGATTGAGGAATGGAAGAAAGATGGGATTATTAAACCCTCAATATCATCATGGGCAAGTCCGATAGTGGCAGTGAGTCAAAGAGATGATCAAGGAATAGAAAAATATCGAGTTTGTGGTAATTTGAAGAAGGTAAATGTAGTGATTGAAAGACAGAATTTCCCTCTGCCACGGGCCGAAGACCATATGAAGAAGATGGCAGAAAGCAAAGTATTCTCAAAAATTGATTTAAAGGCAGCATACCTTTAAATACCATTGAAATTAAAGGATACTTCTAAAACAGCTATAGTTGCTCAGGATGGCCTGTATGAATTCAATCACTTACCATTTGGATTATCGATAGCTGCACAGGATATGCAGAGAATTATGACACATTGTTGAAATCCAATCACCATTATATTTATTCTCCCATTAACAAAACTGCTTAATTATGTGGCAAACATTTACAATACAAGACATCAGGTTGAGAGGTCAAACAAAGTTAAGTGGGTCGAGTCCCCAAGGCTGCACGAGCGGCGGCCCATAGATTTGTGTACCCCCGCCGTGTGTGTGCCTCCAGCATGTGTGCACCTCCGCCATACGTGTACCTCTGCCATGCGTGCACTTCCGCCGTGCGCACCTAGGATTAATAGCGCAACTTCAACACCCCTTCTCGCTCTTCGATCTCAGGTGACATTGAGTTTTCTGGAACCACATCTTGCCCCTTTCTGAATCCGCAGTCCATCACTCATGTCAGGCCCAGTCCGTCGGAACATTTCCGAAAGGCTTCTCGCGGTAGCGGCTTGATCATGATGTCTGCGGTCATCTCCTCGCTCTGGCAATAAACCACATTGATTATCTTCTTTTCCCGGAGATCCTTTATGTGGTGATGACACACATCGATGTGTTTTGTCCTGGCTCCGCAGCGGTCCGACTCGATGAAGTTGATGCATCTCTGATTTTCTTTATAAACCTTAGTTACTTCTCTCATCTCGAGCCCCATATCCTTGAGAAGCTGGCGCATCCATAACCGCTCCTTGGTTGCGCGCGCCACCAAAACATATTCGGCTTCCGTCGAAGATTGGGCCACTGTGCACTACTTGCTGCCCCAGGCGACTGTACTCTTGACCAGTTGCAGCACGTATACACTGGTGGACTTGCGGCCCTCTGAGTCTCCCGCCCAGTCTGCGTCGACGTAGCATTTCAGGATCCCATCGCTTTCGGCGGACACTTTCAGCTTCTTCTCCATTGTTGCAGACAGAAAATGCATCACCCGCTTGACTGTCTTCCAGTCGGCTTTGGTTGGTGTTTCCATGCGCCTTGCGAGAAACCCAACTGCCAAGGAGATTTCTGTCTTGGACACCGTAGCTAAATACAGGAGCGACCTAATCGCTTGTCTGTATTGATGGTTGTCCGGTAACTTCGTGCTGTCGCTGATGTCAGCTGACAGAAATCCCGTCTCCATCGGTGTGGTCTTTGCTTTCGCGTCCACGAGTCCGCGTTCCTCAAACAATTGGATGATTTTTGCTCTCTGGCTGAACAGCAGCGATCCGCCGCCATCCTCTCCACCTTGACGCCGAGGTAGTATACTACATCTCTTAGGTCTTTCACCTCGAAGTGTCAATTAAGCTGCTCGCTTTGCCACACTCACGTTTTCTTTAATTTTCAATAGATCGTCCACGTATAGCAGTGCGTACGTCGTGCTGTCGTTCGATTCCTTTCTGGAGAACAAACACTGAACTGTGGGGCTCTGCTCGAAACCCTCTCAGTGGAACACTTCCACGGCCTTTTTGTTCCAGGCCCTCGCGGATTGCTTGAGCTCTAAGATGCTCCTAAGTATCCTGCACACCTGTGTCTCCATTCCTGGTTTTTTTCTTGGTGACCAGTACTATGGGTGCTGACCATGGAGAGACAGAGGGCACGATAACCCCTTCGTCTTCCATTTCTTGGATCTCCCTATAAAGAGTTTCTTCCTGCATAACCAGAATCCTGTAGGATGGCTGATAAAATGGCAGTTTAACATTAGTTGTTTTGTCAACATTAATTTGATGGCTCACTGTTGCACACGTCGAGCTGCCTGATGTGCAGTTCCCTTGCTGCTGCGACCGCCAGCAGCGTTTTGATGGTCTCGTGCTTGACTACAGGCGCAAATGTCTTATCGTAGTCACAACCATACTTTTGCATGTAATACTTTGGCTACCAGTCTGGCCTTGTAGGGGTGGATGTTTCCATCGCAGTCTTTCTTCGCCTTGAAGACCTACTTACAAGACACAACTGACTTCCCTTTTGGCAGCTTGGTGATCCTCCAGACTTGATTTTTGTGTAGGGAGCTCATTTCCTCTTTCGCCGCTTTGACCCAGGGTTTGCGTAGTGCCTTGAGCATGTATAAGACTTCTGCTTAGCTCTACGGTTCCGTTACTGCCGCGATCTCCGTTTTGTACCCCAATCAGGATAGTGGGACTCCCCGATACTGGCGCTCCAACCGCCCCCGACCGGGCGCTCCGTTGCTTCGGTCGCCTTCGTGCTACTATCAGGCACCGCTGATCAGGTGTTAGGCGCCGCTTGGTCGAAAAATGACCAAAAAATGATGTCATTTTTTGCCAGGTTTTGGGTGGTCATTTCTTTCCTTCTTATTGAGTGCAAAGGTTGCAAAGGAGGAAATGTTGTCCCATGACTCTTTCTTGCTTGACAAAAAAATGACGTTTTTTTTTTGTCGGGTTTTAGGAGGTCATTTCTTTAGCGAAACATGACCAAAAAATGATGTCAGGTTTTTTTGTCATTGACGTCTTTTTTGAAAAATGACATAAAAATGACGTAATTTTTTGTTCCTTCTGCTACGTGGGTAGTAAGCGTTGAATTTAGCGCAAGGCTCAGTCAAGAGTTTTGAATGGTTATGCCTACTTTTTAAATGTTTATTAGGGGTGAGAATTTGGGAGACAAGCTGGGAGTTAACTGATAGATTAAAAAGTTTTAACATGCCTATGGAAAGATTTTCCCACCTAGACCTCAGTGATTCCCAATTGTGATTCCCAAGAGTGAATCCCAAGAGTGAAGCATTTTAGTCACCCTCTCAGAATGCAGGTAGTTGCTCTTCACAAATCTAGCTGCCCTTTGTTGGACCAAACCAGAGTTGTGTAACCAGTTTCCTTTGCACATTCTGGGCATTCTCTAAAGATACGTTTAACAAATCTTAAGCTTTTACTCACTGCTCTAACGATATTGCTTGAATGTCGATTCCAGGAAAGATTGACCAAAATATTGACTTTCAGAAGCTTGACAGATTTAACTACAGCCAGTTGAACTCCACTCAGCATATATTTTGGAGAGAGTGTTTTCCGCTTACGTGAGACAAGCATAACGGAACATGCATTTCTGTCTGCATTAGTGCACGGATTTTGGAAGCTGCTTGTGCTATCAAAAATGTGTATCTGACCAAAAGTGTCTAAAATTGATTTATGTTTCATGAGTTATCTTACTGAATTCAATAGTCATGAAAGTATACTGGATAAACCAGTGCTTTCCAAATTTTTTACCCCTGCGAACCCGTGAAAATAGTAATAATATATCGCAGGTCGGCAAAAATTGGAAACGTTTATTTCGCAGAAAGCTAAGGTAGAAATACATGTACTAACTATTGTTAGCCCAGGTAGCAAAATGACGAACTAATTTCGTCCTCAGACGTCCTTAAAAAATGACTTTGAAAAAATACGTACTTTTTTGGTCCTTTTTGGTCCTTTTTGGTCCTTTAAAAATGACGTCAAAAATGTACGTCTTTTGTACGTCCTCTATAGGACTGTTTTGGTGCTTCAAAAAAGACGTCGTGTAATGATGCCTTTTTTTGGTACGTTTTTGGTCTTATTCGGACCAAAAAAAGTCATCCTCATTCGACTAAATTTTTGGTACTTTTAAGACATACTTACATTAACTCAAAAAGAACATCCTACGAGGACGTCATTTTCTGGTCCTATTAGAACTCAATACAAATAACGTCCTACAAGGACGTCATTTTCTTATCCTCGTATGACCAATTCAAATTTCTGGTACCTTAAACGACTTCTTTTCTTGAGGAAAAATGACGTCTTTGAGACCACTGAAAAGACGTACTATGCCGTGACATTATCCACCCAAATGTAGGTGCTGAAACTGGTGCAGAGGACGAAATTTGGACAAAATATTCGACGTTTTCGGCACTAACTCAGGACGTCATCTGCACCAAAATTGCTACCTGGGTAGGGTTTCATGACATTTTCAGATTTCGATCTTCTGGATAGGAGCCAATTTGACATGATTCTAGAAATAGACTGGATAGAGGCTGGTGAACGAGAGTTTGATTAGGACAAAAAGACCATCCAAGTTAAATACCGTGGAAGATGGTGCAAGCTAACACCATGGTCAGAGGAGGACGATGCCACCAAGGGCAATTGGGTCCTGAATTTCCTTAATTTTTGCGCCACCATAAGAACCCTTATACAAGGAAATTAAGGAGACGATGAAGAGCCTCGATCCCACTTATCAGAAGGCTTTGAAGAATAACTTGGAAGTTTTTTCCAGATGAGCTCCCATGCAGACTGCCACCAGAGAAACGCATCAAACATTGGATTCACCTGAAACCCCAGGCCATGCCCTGGGCTGGACCGCTTTACAGAATGACCAGCTAGGAGCGCAAAGAATTACAGACGCAACTGGATCAACTATTATGGAAAGGCATGGTGAAGCCGTCTTCTTCCCCATATGCTTCATCTATTCTCTTTGTGAGGAAGAAGGTAGTGTGTGCGGTGCGTGGACTACAAGCAGTTGAATCGTAACACAGTCACGGATGCATTCCCGATGCCACTCATAGAAGATCTGATATCCCAAGTGGCAGAAGCTAAATATTTTACCAAGCTGGACATGAGGAGCGGCTATTTGCAGATAGCCACGGACCCGGCTGACGTACCAAAAACTGCCTTCAGAACCCCCTACGAACTATGCGAATTCCAAGTCATGCCTTTCGGACTTGTGAACGCTGGAGCCACCTTCTCCAGAGCCTTTAAGGCAGTGTTGTTTCCATGGTTTAGCAGATGCATGGCGGCCTATATTGATGATATTCTCATCTACAGCCCGACATGGGAACAGCATGTCAAAGATGTTGGAGACATCCTACGAGCCCTGAGAGAGGCGGGATACTTTGCCAATATGACTAAATGCTCATTTGCAGTACACTATGTAGAGTATCTGGGATATAAATTTGGCAAAGGAGAGGTAGAGATGGTCAAGCAGAAAGTGAAAAAGTCAGAAGTTGGCCCACTCCCATGACGGTGACAGAGGTGCGATCATTCTTAGGCCTGTGCAATTTCTACAGGCGCTTCGCGAAGCATTTTTCTGAAAAAGGTAGGCCTTTGCTGGAGATGACGAAGAAGGGGATACACTTTACCTGGAGCGAGAGTCAGGAACGAGCATTCCAGGAGCTAAAGCATTTGGTTATGTTGCAGCATTAACTGCATCTACCAAAGGCGAACGACAGCCTCATCGTTCATATCTATATATCAGAAGTCGCTGCAGGAGCCATGCTGTCGGTGTATGGAAGCCCGGAGTCTGATGCACTAAAACCATGCGCCTACGCATCGAGATCCTTCCATGCGTCAGAAAGGAAACAGAGTGCGTACCATCAAAAATTGCTTGCATTGGACTATGCGCTACGCCTGTGGAGGCCATATTTGCTGAGCAGAACATTCATTGTCTACACAGACAATGCCGGTTTGTCGCACTTTGTGGAAAGGGGACCCTTGAGCACTGCGTAAGCGAGGATCGTCGAGAGGATACAGTCCTATCCCATTGAGCTTCGGCACATTAAGGGAGAGAAAAACTTGGCCACGGATGCACTATCGCGCCGCCCCGAACCAAGACATGTGAGTGCTCTTGTGGTGGACCAATCTGAGTGGAAGGAGCGGATAGGCAAAAAGCAGAAAGAAGACAGAAATTGGAAGAAGTACTTCAGGCGAGAGGGCAACGGGGAAGAAGCAGAGGGTCACCCTTTTGAAGTCCAAGATGGATTGCTTTGGAAAAAGAACGGAGGATCTCGATGACTAGTCATCCCAAGGAAGGAGGAGCTGCGTAGAGACCTTCACAGGGTCTGGCATGAGACACTGATTGGAGGACACCTTGGTGTTCGAAAATTCATTTAAACAATCAGATCCTTCTGCTACTGGCCCGGGTTAGACAAGGAAGCCGAAGCCCTCATAAAAGCTGTGTGCTGTATGCGCCCATGCCAAGACGTCGCATAAGAAGCCCATCGGCAAGCGACAGGCGACAGAAGTACCTTCCGAACCATTTGAGACTGTCTCCATGGACTTCATGGTAAACTTGCCCCATTACAGCAGCTGTGAATGACTCGACGGTAGTCATAGTGAATAAGTTGACAAAATGGGTGACCGTCATCCCCACCAAGAGTCCAGTGACAGCAGAGGATGTGGCCAGGATCTTTTTCAAAGAAGTCGTGAGAGTAAGAGGATCCCCCTGATCCCCCTGAGGATGCCCTGAGACCGATGGGATGACGGAACGAATGAATGCGACCATCCTGCAATATCTGCGTGCAATATATTGCATCGATCAGCCAACTACGTGGGATCGGCTGACAGATTGTGCCGAACTTGCCTACAATTTCTCCCACTAACATCAAACAAAAGTTACTGCAACTCAAAGTCATACAATCTATGTTGCATCTGATACATATACAGTCATGTGAAACTAAATGTTTGGTAATTCCGTTTTTCAAAAAATAGACGAGCCGTATATAATGAGCAATTTGATTATTGTAAAACAATAATATTGTTGTGCTGCTCAACTGACTTCTTTCTTTCCTTTTTCCTAGCCTTTTATCTCTACAATTCCGTGATTTCAATGATACTCAAACTGATGTCAGCAGGCGTCATGGACATGAGCATTCCGAGGACATGGTCATGGCTGGATGCTTCAAAGGTGATTGACCGTGCTTTTGCCTAAATGTCAGGATACACTTAAAGTCAAATCGTGCAATTTAGAGCTCATAAAATCGTGAAATTAAGCACACGAATTCTTTTTTTTTTCAATTCAACAACAACACTTTAATATGTAGGAAGTTACCCTATCCCCTGGTGGATAAGGTTCCCCCATATTTTCTGCAGTTTTTCATTGTTGTTTGCGGTTTTTCCGGGGATTGTAAAAAATTACGAAATTGAACCAATATGGCAGTTGTGAAACGTTTTCTAAAAATATCCTTAACATTTTGAAAATTCGTAAATTGGACCAAGGAAAGTTTTCGAAAATTGTTTTAATTTGAATTGGGACAATTTCGAAAATTTCTTAAAATTAACTGGGACAAAAATTGGGCAATTTTATAAAATTGACCCAGGAAATATTGAAACTTAGTGTCGCACTAGAAATCGTGGGATTAAATTGATTTGGAATTGCAACTCAAGATTAACAAAAAATTTCCAACATATAATCTTCATAACTTCATTCTCCATTTTTAACGCCCCTTTCTCTATCCCACTGTGTACATCCTCCAGATCACAAAAATGCATCTTGTTTCAAGTTCTGAAATGTGATAATTGATTCATCTGGTCGTCTTATTTCGGGGACATATTGATTTGCAGTGTAGGAATTAAAAATTGTTCTAGGCTTAAACTGTTGTATTTGCCCCTGAACATGATTACTGAACGTTGTTAACTATTTTGAGCTGGAGAAGCTGCTACTTAAAAATTGGATTTTATATCGTGAGTCAGCGTTGCAATTATTTGGCCAAACCCATTTTAATTGAGCATATCCTCATCATGCAAAATGCTTAAGTTAATCATTAATCAACAGAGTACACATCCTTTAAGTGGTTTAGGGGAGTTAGACGACATTGTGTGTTTATAATACATGTATTTAAATGTTCAACATGACGGACATTGATAACGCAATCTAAGGTTGAAGAAGCACATTTCTTATTTTATATAAATGAATCCTACGAATCATAAGGATTAAGGAACTCCTCACATCAACCAATAAAAATAGACACAGGAAAGTTCTGAATTTCCAAGCAATCTCCAATCAAAGTTAAAAATGATGAGAATGATCTTAGTTGAAATTTGCTGTCATTGCTTGTGTCCGTAGGTACTACAACAATTCCAAGTAATTGATGAATATAATTTAATCTCATACTGATGCGTTTATTTCAAAAGTTACCTTGTAAAAATATTTTTAATTTAGACATGATTGTTGTTTTAAATTTTTTTAAATGTACATTGTATCTTAGCTTTAGACATTTTTGAAAATGTAAGACATGAAATGTTAAATTAAGGCACTGCTTTTACAGTATAGAATATGCATGTATATATTAAGACGCATCTGCTTTACAATGAATCAAACAAAATATGCATTATGTCCCAAATTGAAAATTAGGTTTAATGTTTGCATAATTTTATTGCTTAAAAAGTTAAAAGGAAGGCTTAGGAGACCCCAAGGCATCAAAACATCTTTATTTAATTTTGCTTTTTTATATTACACAGTTAAAATCTTAGAATGTTACAGTGACAAGCCCAAAAATGTTCACTTCAAGGAGAACTGTAATATGTACGTTGCTCTCCAGCACACAAATGACACAATTTAACATTACATAACACCAGTAACCTAATGTCTTCAGTCAATCGTCTTTGCCCAAAACTTCATGTAGAGCAAATTGTAAACTGGTCGTATTTCAATAGCGTTTTTAGCGTACAAACAAAAAATACAAGTAATTAAACAGTAGTAATGTTACAAAGTAATTAAATGTAACCCAAATGTTGGAAGGAAGGTTAATGAAAGTGTTAACCGTTTGTTCATAGTATTTACTCTTATTCCTTTATTTGGAAAGAACTTGTAACTTCGAACATCCATCTTATCTATGAAGAAATTGTTGACTAGTTGCATGACTGTGCTATACATTTGGCACATACGTTGTATTCAATTCTTACGATTGGTGTATCGTAAATTTATCCATAGTACATAGTTTATTTTGTATTTATAACTTAATCTCTAAAAAGAAATGGAAGGGTAATTACATTTGCCTAAAATTCTGTACTAAATTTTAAAGTATCCTATCTGGTGATACCATCAATCATAATACGGCTTTTGAGACAAAAAAATATTACAGAAATACTCCATGCCTTTGGCCATTTTGCACAATTTGGCCAGTATATATAGTAGTTCAGATGTGACAAAAAGTTGTTTCAGTGTAGTTCTTTTGCTATTTCGAGGTAATGGGATTTCATTTAACCTGGTTTTCAAACACCATTTCCTTCTAGTCAAATGGTTGCTGCACATTTTACAGTATTTGAAAAAAATAAACTAATACATGTATGAGAATGGAAAATATTCTGAGTTTTGGGAGTATACCATACAACAATGCATGTATATGGAAGGAGCAAGACAAATTAAATCCCTTTATTATTTGATATTCTGTATTTTCAAATGGTTGTATCTGATGGAAAATTGTTTCACTGAACTCAAATGGTTCCCAACCTGTATTATTGTATTTCTAACTCAGCGTTTTGACATAAAAAATGCCTTTAACAGGAGCTTTTTACTTGATAAAAATACAAAAAACTTCGTCCAAATAAAGGGAATCTCCTAACAATGGGCTGACATGTGGCACTTAATTGCTTTATTAATTCCAAAATGTTGTATTTTGGAAGAAGACATGTGTTGAATATATTTTCTTTGAATTCATAAGGCATGCAAAGTAAAAATTGATCCTTGGAAACCTTAGTTTCCAAATTGTGCAAGTTCAAAAGGATTATTTTAGTATATCAATAGCTTTTATTTCATAGTTATCTCCCAATATAACTTCCTTAAAAGATGAATAACATATTATGTAAGACACACCAGTAACCCTTTCATGATATATTATTCAACAAGAAAAAAAAAAGCTGTACGAGCACATAATTAATTCATCGATGAGAAGCAACGACCAAACAGCAATATTGCTTTGCTACGTTTCGGGACCATGTCCCTTTATTCAACTTAGATTTATATTTATAATGCTTGAATAAAGGGACATGGTCCTGAAACGTAGCAAAGCAATATTGCTGTTTGGTCGTGGCTTCCCATTGATGAATTAATTAACTGTTGAACTGTTGAAAGCGTGAAGAATGTTGCAAATTTTTACTCGCGGAAAACTGGAACATTTTGAAAATTTCTGCTGCCCAGAAACGGTTGAAAATTTTACAAACTTTTGCTCAGAAACTGTAGAAAACTTTGCAAATTTGTCCTTCGAAAGTGTTAGAAATAATACTAATTTTTCCTCGGGAAAACGTAGAGAATTTCCCAAATTTTTGCATGGGAAAACCTTTAGAATTTTTCAAAATTGTGCTGAGAAAATGTGGAAAAATATTGCGAATTTGTCCACGTGGAAAATTATGAAAATGGCGTAAAATTTGCTCAGAAAATGTTAAAAATATTGCGAGATTTTTCACAGAAAAACGAGAACAATTTTATACATTTTTCCTCGGGGAAAAACGTGGAAAGTTTTCACAAAACTACCTTGTCAATGGTGGATTTTAATTAACCTTAAGTAGTGTATATTCAATAGCCACCTGATCATATTGGCAAATTTCCAGTAAATTTAGCTTTGATTTCCAGAAATGGAGGAATTAGCTTTGATTCGCCGCCTTTCAGACAAAAATCGCACCACTTTTTACCCTGTTTTTGTACGAATATCCCCAAAAGCGAATTTTTTGATATTTCACAGGTATTCGAAATAAAAAAAATTCATTTGTATCTAGTGTTAATTTATTTTTAATGGAGGGGGGGGGAGGTTTGAACGTACTTCCCAAACTCCCTCTTACCTACGCCCATGGTATATCCATTTGGTGCATCTATAGCCTGTATATACTTTACACTAATTCACGAATTTTCCTTATAAAATTTATAAGCTTTGCAAATTTGTCTTTGAAATTGCTGAAACTTTGTGCAAATTTCTCTCCAGAAAAAGCTGAAAATTATGCAAATTTGGCCTCGTAAATGCGAAAAATTTTGCAATTTGTCTGGGAATTTTTGCGAATTTCTACTCAGCAAAAAGGGTTAAAAATTGCATATATTTTTCTTAGGAAAATAGTGAGTTTCTTGTAAATTTGTTCTCGGAAAATTATTGGAATGGTTAAATGTTGCAAATTTTGACTATGAAAGGCTTGAACGTTTTGCAAATTTGACTCGGAAAGGATGGACATTTTTACAAATTTATTCTCGGAAAGGGTTGAAAATTGTGCAAATTTCTATTCAGAAAAAGGATGGAAATTTTGCATATTTGCTCTCGGAAACAGTTTACAATTTTGCAAATTTACGTAATTAATTCCCAATTAGCTTTTTAAATAGTAACACTTTGCACTTTTGGGGTGAATGGAATGAAAGTTGACCTTGGTCTCTGATCCATGTGTCCATCCATCTCATAGACGTTTTCCGACTGCCCTCTTGTGGGATTTATATTTATTTGTTCCCAGGAATGTTCTGTAAATCTGTCCAAATAATAAGTAGAAGAAATGATATTGTTTGCATCATATTCTCTGTCATAGTGGTATAAAGTTAGGTAACTTGGGGGAAATTCTGTAGAATGTAGGTTGAACCATTTCCGGATGTAATGGACCGTTAATCAGCGATGCATGGTCCACTTCTTGAGATTTAGATTCCAAGATGGAAATTACTATAAACATGTTATGTATTAATTTTTTTTAGTTAATTAGCATTTCAACCGCAATCTTATTTATTAGCCTATTGGCTTATTTAAGGTTCCGCAACTACATGGACAATTTCTTTTTCGTACGTTATTGTATTACCGAACTTTTTAGTCTTAATATTGCAATATATATAAGGGTGGAATATTGTATTTTTCGTAGTTCATTTAATTCGACTCATCATTATCAGCACGTAAATGAAGGGCCCATCCAAGTTCCGACCATTTTAGTGCTGAATTCTTCCGATGGAAGAGTTATCCATGAATGGGGAAAAAACAGGTAAGTTTTGCACCTATCTACAATTGTAGCTTAGATATTTTGGGGTTCATTCTTTGAATGAAACGTTCATGGAATGATTGTATCTATCTAGAAAATATTTCGTGTAGCTTAAAATAAGAGCATTTTCAATCCAATTCAATTAAATTCAACTCAGTACCCTACTATCAGTAAATAAATACCATGTGGTAGGGGAGTGTGATCCATCAACCCAAATTATTTGGTAGTTACCACCGCATTAGTGTGGACCCCAACATCATTGCAAAATTGAATTTCGTGGAGCTTGAGGCTATCCTTTATAAGAGAAATCCAACATCTAATGGCATGCAAGAAATACGACCAATAGAATGGATCGGAATGGGCTCAGAGTTCCATAAGTTCTACCAGGAGCTACCACCAGGTTCTACCACCTCGGTGGTTACGGTTAAAGATTTCCTCCACCATACTTGAATTACCAGACCAATTAAATTTTTTAAACAGGCCAATGCATTGAGCTTCCCTTCTTAGTCGTAATGAATCCCACTGAAGACACTCGATCAATTGGATAACGCTCTCATCTCGCTGATATTTACCAGTGACAAATCTAGCGGCTCTCCGCTGTACAATTTCGAGTTCCTGGGCTCCACCCACCCTGTAGGGATTCCAAATAAGGGAGCAATACTCGAGAAGAGGTCGGACTAATGACAAGTATCCAATCTCTTTAAAATTTTGCGGACAATTTATGAAGATTCTTTGGACAAATCTAAGGCTTTGATTTGCTGCGCGAGTAATTTTGTTAATATGTGTGCCCCTGCACATTTCGTCCGTGATGGTGATCCCGAGGTACTTTGCACTTGTAACAACATTTAAAGGAACACCATCAAGATTGTAGTCAGGTGTGATTTTAGCCCTTTTATGATTAGATTAGATTGGTTCTCTCCTTTCCAACGGAGGGCTCCAGAACGAGCCAATCAGCGATGGGTGCGTCACTGTGGGATGCTCTATGCTAGATGCTATTTTGACAATAGAGCTTGGTGCAGTTGCCACCATGTTAGCAGGCGCATTGTCACCTGCTCCAGCACCCTACCATCTGCATGGTTGTTCTCTAGGGGCAGAATCTTCCTAAGCTGTAGGATTGTGGGTGTGTCTATCCTGGCCCACTCTGCTGGTGGGGGGCCTAGAGCTGTACAC
>JAQGAO010003442.1:0-17015 GCA_034697705.1 Ommatoiulus sabulosus | reverse complement strand
AGTAATTCTAAAATTAAATTTTAAAAGTAGCAGGTGAATCACACTTTTAACCATGCGGTGGGTGCAGTAGGGGAGAAGTCCTCTGACCATGGACAATTGGTATTTTAGTAATGTAAGTGTTCTTTATCCTATGAGCTTCCCTTAAATATCATGCCATTGCCCCAATGTAAACTATTAGGCCCCGCCCATAGTGAATTCTCGCCCTTAATAACACATATTAAGCTCATTCCATTTAAAAATATTCCTTGAAAGCATTGGATAAATAATAGTTTGTCCAAGGCCGTACATAAGTTACAATCATTAATACAAATATTTATATAAATTCTGCACAACAAAATGTTTAAGCGAAAGATTATACTGGAGCAAGACAACTCTACCTAGAATTATAGGAAACCCAGATTTATGTGGTTACGCTCTACACCTCATTTTCCAGTCTTACAAAAGGGCTTCTGTATTTCTTCAGATCTAAGGTTCACATTTTTCCCAAATAAACATTTCTAAAAATGTTTACCCGTAAGTGCTGAGATATGGTAATAAACGTAATTGTAAATACATTATTCTTAATAGTTAAACCATTGCAAAATGTTCTCTAAAATGTCCATCAAGCATGGTAGTTAAATGATTAAATGCTCAGCCTCGCATTTGGATACCCAGACTATCTGTCCTGACTTTGGTTTTCAAAATTGCTATCTTCAAAAGTGCCAGATCATCAACAAAGCTCCTTTTATTTGCAGTTGCCGTCTAGGTTCGATTATCTGGTTTTCCAAAGGTGGCTAAGTGGTTAGCATTCTCGCTTTGCATTCGGTAGACCCTGTTCGCTTCCCGGGTCGGCTATCCTCGATTGTGGTTTTTTATGGTTTCCCACAATTTCTCCAGGCGAATGCTGGGATAGTTCCTAAATTAAATCGACCATGGCCGTCTTCCTTTCCTATCTCATCCTCCTCGTTAAGGTCCCAATTACGGGAAATATAATTTAATTTTAGTGTTGGGATCCATCACTAACGATCCCCCCTGCCAAATGGTACTAATCTACTGACTGCAGGGTAAAGAATTGAATTAATATTTACAGGAAATTGCAAAAATTATTTCTTAATTAATTATATATTCAATAGCATTTTGTATAAAAGTCTAAAGGTACATGCAAAGTCATGTAAATCTCCAACCACATCACTCCTGAATTCGTATATACGTTTTTTGCCTCCTATGCGCTTCCAATACGAAAATGTATAGTATAATGGCAGTTCCATGATCAATATTATAAATAGCTTAGTATTAACAGATTTAATTTAAATTTCTTTTTCAGATAGTCTATTTCCAGGAATACCGAAAGATGATGTAAAAATGATGAATGAGTCAAAGCATCATCCAAGGCAGGAAGTCAGGGACATCTATCTCTCCAGCAAGGCTGGTGATAGCCCGACAATTAATAGTGGTTATTTGTATGGACAAGGAAAACTAGCAAAGCATCTAGTGAATCAAGGTCTCCTCACGCAAGAGCTTCTAGATCAACTCCATAATGAATGGGAAAAAGCAGCTAATGAGAATAAACCAACACTGCAAAATATAATACTAAAGAAAACTCCAAAAAATAAGTAGTCTGATTTAGGAGCAGCCAAATGGCCAAAAAAGTTAATTACAAACTATAAATTAAGCGTTATAGTTAAACTGACACTAACTCAATTTTGTATCAAACTAAGAAGCCACGTTTATTTAACAAGAACAGTTATTTCTTCGTTGTCACAGCTCTAATCACATTTTACCCAGATCAGCATGTTCAGGTGCTGTATTGCAATATAAATATAAGAATTGGTAAATCCTCAATTTTAAATATAGAAATACATTACTTATGACCCCATATTATACACATACAACAAATATCAATACTAAAATAAAACACTCCTGCATACTGTAACTTAATTCTTTGCAAACAGCTATGGAGTTTAGCCCCATGATCTTGTCCCTTAACAACGTCCATCTTAATCCGGCTATTTTATGTAATTTGGAACTATAATTCCGTTAGAATACCCTTTTTTTAGATGGGTATACAAGGCCAATCGGCCTTAGATGTATTGCTTCTTTACCCATTTAGTGACTGAACTTCCGAAGTTGGCGTATTCATGTGAAAGAAGAGAAAATAAAAGATTTTTTCTTACTCTGGTAACTGACCTGCCTCATGTTGTTCAAGCTAACTACTCACTAGCCAAAAAACAAGCTCACATAAAATGGAAATAAGTATTGAGGGGTGTTTACCCTACCGAAAGAGGAAAATTTCATTTTTACCTAAATTTACATCCCCCATTTTTCACATGTCCGTTAAGGACATCCTTAATCATTAATTATTTAGCCTTGTCTCTTCCATTTTAAAGTATAAGGGAAGATAATAGAGTTTTTGCAAATGTACCGTTATAGCTACGGTAACGTAATCGTCACTGAACTGCGCTTATGCGCATGCGCGGGGTGACATTTCAAACCGTCGACCAGTTTAGCGTATCGTAGACCTGCTAACGTGACCCGTTATGTCGTTTAGCGTGGTCAATAACGTTGCATGCTAGTTCGACAGTTTTTGCACATTGTAAGGCCAGTTTTAAATGTTATTATCCACCATGTTGGGAGTCAGTTCGGCTTCACGAAAAATCGTCCATCCTCCATGTTAAGGCAATGGAATTTCGATTTTGTGAAGCTAAGCAAGTGAAGCTGATTTTAAATGAACAAAACTTTAGAACCATTTTTTAAATTGATAACATTCGTAATTCGGGACCTACCTGTGTTTTTATCGAAAAGAATCCTTTCCTCTTGCCGTCAAAATCTTTTGCCGAGTCGAATCACACAAGACGAAATGCCTGATCAGCATGTTCAAAATGTGCAGAAATATTTCGGGAAAAGCTATCCACTGGTGCCCATTGGCTTAACATTTAGCCTTGTGGTCGAAAGGATTAACACCATCTATCTATCTCGTCTGCAGCTTTGGTGAACAAGTATGAACTTGTTTGAATTTGGATTCTGGTATACTCAACCTTAATTTTCAAAATGTTTCAGATATTTTGAGACTTCAAAGTGTTTCGTAAAGCAGATCAAGAAAGGCAATTAGAAAAGTGGTGAGGAAGTATATACCCCTCATTATAACAAGAATAGAGATACTCACCAGAGGCCGCTAACAGCAGGGAGATGAGGTGACATCAAGATGTTCTACAACCACCGGAAATTGATTACTCCAAGGACCAACCAGCGCTCAACGAAGGCTTTCAGGACGTGTATAAAAGGAGCCAACTAGACCTTCATCGGCAGTCGTTACCCAGCTAGACTCCCACTGCAGATCTGCTCCCTGCTTCTAAAAGAAAAGTGTTTCTAATTTAAATCATTGAGTTGTATTTCAATCGTTGCACGTATTTTGCATCTTTTTGTATTCAAAGAGCACTTGAATAAAAAGCATTATTGCTGTTCACTGAAAAAGACCTGTCTAGCACTTTCATACATATGCACATACTTTTTCCCACAGCGCTCAGCTTTTCGACCGCTACCCTCGCGCGCCGAGTGATACGGCTCAGCTCTCAGTCCAGATCAGCTGGTCGGTGAACGTAACAACGTGTTTTGGATCTCGACGGGCTTTCCAAGTCTCTGAGAATTCTTTTACATAAGAGGCCTTACCCCCTCTTATAACTGGCGCCCAACTAGAGGCATGATCAATCCTCGAACCGAGGAGTCTCAATATGGACATCCAGAAACAGTTGAATAATCAGAGCAGTCAATTAGAAAACGAGAACGATGTCACAAAACGAAGAATGGTCATTTCTGGAGAGAAACAATTCTCCCATTAAGGAAGCATCAGTGCTTCCAAACGGACAGGACGAATCGGTCACCGTTCAGGGTCTTGATCGCTTAGACAACAGTGGCCTAGCAGGAGCCACATCGTCCGGCTCGGAAGAGTTAAAAATTATGTGTGACAGCCTAGATTCCAGTGAGAAAACAAACGCGGCACTATTGGCTCAGATAAAGGAGTTATGTGACTGCATCAAGGCCGGTCAGGCAAAAGACACGCAGGGCCAGGTGAACCTGGCGGTAAACGCAACCGGCCCAGTCAGCTCAACGGCTGAGCGGGCAAAAAAAGGGGACACACCCAATGTCACCCTAAATGTATCGCAGAGTCTGAAGCAACCAAGGCACCCAGCCCGGACAGCCAATACTGCAGCAACGCAAGCAGGGGAGGCGTCAGACTCGCTATTTGAGGGACAACCGCCCGAGACGCTAAAATGGGACGTTAGGGACGTAGCACGGTTAGTCACGGCCATTGGAAAGTTCAACGGAGATAAGAAATTCTTTATTGCCTGGGCAGCGCACTTGAACAACCACCAGACCAGATACTCGCTGTCGGGCGAGTATCTTTATGGCACACTATATTGCCTTCTTGAGGGAGAACCTAAATTATGGTGGTCCACAGCGGCCAGGTCCATCTCCACCTTTCCTGAAGCAATGGAAGCATTCAAGAGGAAGTATGGCAATATAGAATCTGACATGTCAATCATGGTAAAATTAGAGCGCATGTGCCAGCGTGAGGGACAACCCGTAGTGGTGTTTCTCACGATCATGCAAGATCACTTGCACAGGCTAGAGCAAGTCAGGGACGAACCCTATTAATGCATGGCCATGTTCAGAGGACTACATGTTAGCATTAAGAGGCTCATGTGGCTTTCCGACATTAAGACCGTCAGCGATTTATGGCAACAGGCTCAGGCAGCTGAAAAGGTACTTACAGATGCGGGAGATTGGTCTGAGAGTGCAACACCGGATGCCACGCAGGGGGCAAAATCGCAGAAAGAACTATCCACCATGCCGCTCAGCACCAACAGTAGTAGGAACTCTTAACTATAGAGGCAGAAATTTTAACCCAAATCACGTGTCCAGACCCAGGCCATATCGGCAAAATAAACCTTTCTATGACAGAACCAACAATAACAATAACGACAATCAAGGCACTCCATCGGGACCTTCCAAGACTAGTACCCCATCTGCGGGGGGGGGGGATGCCCGAAGTGTGGAATGAAGAACGCCACACTCTACTCCTGCCCCAATGGATGTGGAAAACGTCAAACGGATCCGGTCAATCTGGCCCATGTTCTGATGCCCCCAGATTCTGAGGAAAAGATCCGAACGGGACGCTCCATCATGATCGAGCAGCAATGCGTAATGGGAGGAAAACCCTTTACTGCACTGTTTGATTCAGGGGCTAACACATCCTTGGCAGGAGAGGAGGTATTCGCTCACCTCCAAGCATTAAACGTGCCCATGCGAACGGTAACGCAGTCAGTCAGACTAGCAGACCAGTGCCCTAAGGACACTCAAATACATATTGTTACCGTTGACGTAGAGCTCGGCGGCAGAAATTTACCGCTCACGCTGTCACACATTCCATCGTATAAGACCAAGGTGCTTCTTTTGGGCATGGATTTTTTAATCCAACACGCCATTAGCCTCCATCCGATCTCTAACTCGTGGTCGTTTGGAGATGGGGGAACCAGGACCATGGCCGGGAGGCATACGAGCCTGGAGTGCAACCGAATTTCGATTACCCAGGCTCAACTGCAGCCTGAGGAAGCACCAAGGCTAACTCCCAAACAAAGATGACTAGTGGACCAATTATTGGCCAAGAACATCGAGGTTTTTAATGACCCTGAGGGCGCGGCCCTCGTTCAACCACAATCCATAGCAATCATTCCTGGAGCTCAGCCGATAGCTACCAAATTGTACTCAGTGTCTCCAAAGAAGAGAGAGGAATTCAAAGTCAAAATTGACGCCATGCTGGCCAGTGGATACATCAGGGCGGTCAGCTCTGAGTGGGCAGCACCCTCCCTTCTGATCGCCAAGCATGATGGGTCCAATGAGTACAGATTGGTCACCGACTTCAGGAAGTTGAATAGTGTGACGGTTCCTGACTCCTATCCATTACCGAAGGTGGACGACCTGTTAGCACGTTTACATAGAAAGAAGTTCATGACATCAATGGACTTAACAAACTGTTTCTGGCAGATACCAATCGAAAAGGCCAGTCAAAGGTATTTTGCCACAGTCACACCGTTCGGAACGTTCTGTTATACCAGAATGCCGATGGGAGCCCGAAACTCTGCAGCCCACTGTCAGCGGGTCATAGAACTCATCATCATGGATATACCAGGAGTAGTAGTGGTAGTCTATCAGGACGATCTAGTGGTGGCTAGTGATACCTTTGACGAACATCTAGAGCATGTTCAAGCCATTATAACCAGGCTACCCCTGCACCGATTCTCTCTGAAACGAGCGAAGTGCCACTTCTTTACGGACAAGGTCAAATTCCTGGGGCACATCATATCCCCTGAAGGAGTCTCTGCTAATCGAGGCGGTGCTGTGCATAGCGTACCTGCGAGATGTCAAGCAGAAAGTCCTTCATGGCCTCCTGCAAGTGGTTCGGAAAATTTATTCCGAATCTGGCAACCATCAGCGCACCCATAAACAAACTACTTAAGAAGGAAGTGCCTTTTGTATTTGATGACCCATGCAAGCAAGCATTTGATGAACTAAAATCCTTGTTGTGCTCGGCCCCTATCCTGGGTCAGCCTGACTTCACCCAGGGATTTCGCATCTACTCGGGTGCTAGTCAGGAAGCCATGGGGGCAGTACTGGCCCAAGGAGAAGAGGGCCAGGTCAGAGCCATAGAGTACGCTTAAAAGACGTTTAACGCCGCTCAGCGAAACTATTCCACCTTCGAGAAGGAAGCTCTGGCAGTAATCTGGGTGGTGACGAAATTCAGAGGGTTCATTGAGGGGTTACCGGTGGTTGTCCACTCGGATCATCACCCTTTGCGATGGTTATTGTCCAAAACTGACACTTAAGGCAGAATTGCCCGGTGGATCTTCAGCGTTTAGCAATTCCACTTTGAGCTCAAGTACATCCCGGGGAAACTCAATCACCTGGCTGACTTGCTGTCTTGTGCGTCTGGGGTACGCGACCCAGTAGTGTTGATTCAGACCATCAACATTCAAGATGATAGCTGGACGGCGGAAGCATTTCGAGCAGCACAGATGAGCGATGGGGCAATTAAGAACATTATCAACGCTCTAGATGCTGAGAAAGGAGAGGCCGATGTGGAGGCTAGGGTGTATCTCCACTGCGGTTACCTCACAGTGAACGGCATCCTGCACCGTCAGCTAAAGACAACGGAGGATGAAGAACCGCGATTGGTCATACCCCAGTCGTTTAGACCTCTCCTCCTAAGAATGAATCACGACGAGGTGGCCGCCGGTCACCCCGGAGTCACCGGGACGATGTTGCGCATCCTGGATAAGTACTATTGGTTGGGGATGCGCAAGGATGTGGAGAAACACGTCCATCTGTGACCCCTATATCGTCACCCATGCTCTATGAGCGATTTCAGTCTTTAGTGGTGGACATTGTGGGGCCGCTCCCAGAGACGCCCAGGTTGAACCGATTCTTGTTTTCGGTATGTGACACGATGTCCGGCCTGGTGGAGCTATTTGCCATCGCTGATTCCAAGGCGGAGTCGGTGTCCTACAAATTGGTAGAAGAAGTGTCTCAGATTTGGATCTCCAAAATCCATCAGGTGCGATAATGGCTCACAATTCAAGTCAGCCATATTCGCTCAGGTGGCGTCAGCATTGGGAAGTGATCTACTTCACACCGCCAACTACTACCCTCAGGCAAATCCCGTTGGGCGACGCCACCGGGAGTTGAAGACTCGCTTGGCCATAGTCGTGGGACCCTACCACGATCAATGGGACGTTCATGTACCGTCCATCAGATGGGCATTGAATACTAACGTGAACGTCAACTTGGGCTTGTCTCCTTTTGAGGTTACCTTCGCCCGGCAACCACGGCACCCCTAGGATAACATCCTGAAATTCTCCGTCCACTGCTCGGACCCTGTGTTCATCCAGAACCCAATTGCCGAGTTCTTAAGACGAACGGCAGTATCATTGCAAACTGCTCATGATAGTCTGGAGTTAGCACAAGACAGACGCCGAAGTCAGCACAATGCCAAGGCAGTCGCCGTGCCGTTGAATGTAGGTCAACCTGTATTGTTGAAGAATCATGTGCTAAGCAACGCCGCCAAGGGAATCTCAGCAAAGCTGAATCCTAAACAGGTGGCGGGCATGGAGGTGTCCAGTGTGATAGCTCCCACCACCGTTCAGGTCATTGACGTGACCCGAAATAAAATCATGGGCAACTATAATGTTAAGGATGTGACTCCAGAGAGGGTTGCAGTCAGGGAGTCACCTGAATGGGAAGCTGATCAAGATAACAGTGAACCAGACGAGCCGAGTGCGGACAATGCCACTGAGATACGGGAGGCCGATCCAGAGCTGAACGAGCCTAGATCAAGCGGTCCGGGAGTCGTTGAGAAAACGGCTATCCCAGTCACCGTCAAGAAAAACGAGCCACAAGGTGGGACCACGACACGCAGCGGCAGGGTCACCCGCCGGCCGCGAGCTCTCGCGGAATTTCAGGCAGTGGCCATTCTAGATCTATCCCGGAATGGGAATTACATGCGTCAGCATTTTGGTCCCGAAATGGTGAATTACTTTAAGCAGTTTGCTGAACCGTACATTCAGCAGCAGCTATGCGAAGACGACCCCCTAAAAGATTATCTGCACGAACATTTTACCATTCGGCATTTCTACACGCTCAGAGGTGATCATTAAAGATCCAGCTAGGGATCATAGGGGATCGACAAGCCAATATAAAGCAGCTGGAGCAGCTCAATTAGTGGCGCAGCATGGATGGTCAAGAGATCGGGTAACTCGGTATGATGATCCGTCCAACCCGGACATCTACAATAACGAAGAATGTATAAAAAGTACAAAGTATAAAGTAGAAAGTATAAAAGCCAGCACCGCAGCTGATCCCCTCTTCTGTGTGAGAGAAAGGATTACTGCGATCGCACTAGTCGAGTCACAAATCAGACAGCTCCTACGCAGCAAAGTATGGATCAAGAACCGGGACCGTCTGGCTCCCAAGCTGGCGACGTTAACCGCCCAGGACCGTCGCAAGATCACCTGCCTGGAACGCCACAGCCACCAGATGAAACCAAGAGTACCCTGGACCCACCAGAGCGTTCCTTTACGGACTACCATAACGAGACTACAAACGATGGACAGTCCTCGCATAATCGGTCTGCGTCAAGCATCGCGGAAATGGAAATACCAGCTAGACCAGTATCCGTTGAGGATGCTTATCAGCTGGTGGACAAAGCTGAGCGTGCCTGTTCTCCCTTGACAGGGACGCGGAAATTGGATTCACGTAGGACCCATGTATGGGACACATCGGACCATTTCTCCTCAGACGGTAGGGCCAACATAGCCGTCCAACTCGGGTTACCGCCAACGACATACCCGGAGGTGAGCAACGCCTTTGATTTGATCAAGCAGACCGCTGAGTGTATCTCTCGTGCGTTACGGATGATGGCCAAAGATCCCGCGGTGACGCAGCAGTCGGTGTCCGCAAGCAACATCCGCCATGCTCTGAACCGAGCTACCGCTGAGCGAGACGCCGCTATGGTGCTTCTCGAACAAGAACAAACGGCCCATGACCGAACTAGACTAGCCTTAGCGGCCATGGTACAGAACTTTAACCGCTATACTAAGACACCCTCACTCGTGTTGACCCAACCAAATCAGGAGAGCGGTGACCTCACTCAAGAAACTATGCCGACTACCGAGAATCGAACTGAACGAAGTCCGAGGGTTCTTATCCGCCCTTAGGACATTCGTTCAGCGGAGGAATTTTGCATTCTAGACCATCATTCTGAGGAAATCATGGATCTTTTGGCCTCACCAGGCGCATCATCCCCTCGATTGGTCATCGATGAACAAGCATCTATCCCGTTTGAAGTAGATGGACGGATCTCTCCTATACCTGTGATTAATTTGAGCAATGAACCAGGACCTAGCAAGGTCAACGAGCAAACCAGAACGAAGACCACTCCAAAAGCTCGAGCAGTGGAAAAGGCCAGTCAGCCCCCAACAGAGAAAAAGGGTCGTCAAAATGTCAAAGACCCTATAGTCAAGACGACGACTTAAACCAAGCCACCGCTCAAGAAGACCGTTGACACAGGCAACAAGAACAAAGGTCATAAGGAGGCAGAAAAACCAAAAACAATGAAGACAACTCCCAAGAGGAAGCTAAGTGACAAACCGTCCACCTCCACAACAAAGAAAGCCAAGACCATGCACCCTGGTACCTCCGGAGCCCAGAAAACTCCGACAACAAAAGCAACCGTCCAGGGCGGCAAAAGTGGTGCCGGCCCTCGGACGTCATCGATTTCGTCCACGAGTGCAAAAACGGACTCTACAGATCCTGGCATAGATAGCTATCAATTCCACCACTGGAAATCGAGGAACCTCCTCAGAAATGGCCCATCCTCTTGCCAGGAGCTCGTAAACTGAGCCTCTGAGTTCAACACTACGTTTGTCCTGAAACTTCCGTAGAAGAAGATGGTCCAGCACTCACTGCCTATTACAAATGGCGTAACAAGCGTCGCTCCAGGCCGGTGGAATCCACTTATATACATCCTAGATCTGGCGATCGTGATTTCTCGCTCTGGTCGGAGCTATCCACGAAACACACCCCGGCGCATGGACTCGAAGCTTGTTTTCATTGCATTTACATAAACAAAAGGCCCTCCAGGTGCGCCGCTCACTGGCACGGCGCCTACATCATACCGCCGTCCAGAAGATACAAGTACCTGAACAACAAACATAGCAACAAACCAACCTGTCAAATAACAGACACGGGCATGGTAGTCTTGGCCAAGATGGTTGACCGCACCAACGAGCCGGGATACTCCGACTCGGAATAATTTGCCATCAGGTACAGTTAAATACATTCTTCTCCGAAATCCCCAAAGGGTTGACGAGGTGACCGGCACCCCAGCCACATTGTCCCACAAGTGGTTCCATGCAATGACCACAACAGTCCCCTAAACTTTTTCCCGTCTATTCTTTCATTACTTAGATATCCATCGCCCCACAAGGAGACGATATCATCTGGGGGGGTATAACAAGAATAGAGATACTCACCAGAGGCCGCTAACAGCAGGGAGATGCGGTGACGTCGAGATGTTCTACAACCACCAGAAATTGAAGATTACTCCAAGGACCAACCAGCACTCAACGAAGGCTTTCAGGACGTGTATAAAAGGAGCCAACTGGACCTTCATCGGCAGTCGCTACCCAGCTAGACTCCCACTGCAGATCTGCTCCCTGCTTCTAAAAGAAAAGTGTTTCTATTTTAAATCATTGAGTTGTATTTCAATCGTTGCACGTATTTTGCATCTTTTTGTATTCAAAGAGCACTTGAATAAAAAGCATTATTGCCGTTCACTGAAAAAGACCTGTCTAGTACTTCCATACATATACACATACTTTTTCCCACAGCGCTCAGCTAGTCGACCACTGACCTCGCGCGCCGAGCGATACCGCTCAGCTCTCAGTCCAGATCAGCTGGACGGTGAACGGAACAGCGTGTTTTGGATCTCGACGGGCTTTCCCCCGTCTCTGAGAATTCTTTTACATAAGAGGCCTTACCCCCTCTTATATCATATCGAGCTGTACCAGCTGATATAGGGAGCTGTTGAATAATTCTTGTTGCTTTGCTTGCTGGAGGTAAGTGATCTTATAACTAATGGCTGAGTGGTTAGCCATCTCACCTTACATTCGGTAGATGAGAGTTCGATTCCCATGACCCTATTCCTTTCCCATTCCATCCTCCTCGTTAAGGTCCCAAATATGGAAAATATGACTTATTGTTATAATGGGTTACATCATGACCAGATTGCTTAGCCTAATTAATTTTCATGTTTCTCCCCTCTCCCCAACCTGCCAAATGGTACGTATTCACTGTTGGGTAAAGAATAGAAAGAACTATTTTATCAGAGGTTTGACACTAGTCAAAATGATATTTTAGAAAATAATTATTCGTTATTCCTTTAGAACTGTCATGGGATAAACCCAAAATGACTACCCCGAATTTAGGTATTGGAAAGAAGAAAGGAGATCTTAGGCTACATGGCGTTAAGGGGGACTTCTCGTGGGTGGTTTGCACCCATTGCCACCCAAAATTAGTTGTTTTTTCTAGAAGACTGGTCGTATTTTAAATTTTAGACATCGCAGGTTTTTGGAACGACCCACGTTGGGTGGCAATGGGTGCAATTGGGTGCAAAACAATTTTGAATTAGCTGCATACGCAGAGGATGATATGTGGACATAGTTGTCCCAGTCAATACCAGGGAAGATAGATCAATTGACTTAAAGAATTCCTCGATATGGATAGTAGAATCATTTAGGCGATAAAAAGATACAATTATCAATTTTCTTTAATTTTTTAATTTGGTACTACATGCCACTAATTCACAGTTAGTCTCCAATGAGTTTTCCCTAACAGAAGAATTTATTGGGGTGGGCTATAAATACATCACTATAACCATCTGTTCTAGCCCTCTTATAGATGGTAAATTTACTAGGAAAAATTTCTGAAATAATTTCAAAAGTTTACCATGATACAGATCACAAAATAACATCTGAGCCATATAATACAACTGCCGCTCTAAATTGAAGGGATTTGTTTTTGGTGCTCTGGAAATTTACAACCATTACATTTAAACCATTAAACTGCCTACTCTCACAATTTATATTAAGATTTACAGGCAAATTAGAAGTTTCTAGTTTCCCTGGCCATCCTGCAGTAGCCCCAGCAAGAAGATAATCAAGCACAGACTTTCCCTCCTGGGTGAGATGGACACCATTATGTAAGTAATATCTTGCAGGATTCTGGAGCAGTTCCTGAGAGGCATCAACACTAATGATGCCCGCTCATCGACAGAAGACCGAAATCACCCTTGCAAATGGCAGCACCCCATTGGAAAAGCCGACTAAGACCCTGTATCCACAGTCAAATTGAGGAAAAATGCTTGATATCAACATATTTGCCTGCAGTAAAAAACTTTGGACCTCCTTTACTAGATTACACAGCCGCTCAGATAAACCCTAGGTGAGTCCTGGTCCAAGTTTTAAGTGCCTGCATCCACTACCACCACCACGGAATTGTGACCGGAATTTTTCAACACAGACTCAACCCGGGAAGTTAAGTGCTCAACGCGTGTGCCGAGATGGCACCATGTGGTTGCCTTATGTGTACCTCATGAGGTTCCACAGGTAACTGTACATCATCAGTTGCACAATGTGGTACACTAAAGCGGTTAGCCACCGTAATGTTGAAAGCACCAAAATCAGCCACCTGCTTTCCCCCATGAGACCTCCGAGAGCCTTTACTTTTCCCCATCACCTTCCAAGGACCTGCACCATGGACTGCATCTGTTTGGGAAGACTGTTACTGATAGGAGCAATCTTTCCTCTTTCAGCCTTTTTCAGTAAAATTTGCAGCAAACAGAAGCTGTGTACATCTATCTCTATTTGCAGATTGACCGGAAAGAGAGCCACCGAAACTGACAACGGAAATACGTCGGATTCTGACCGACGCTTTTTGGGCGGCAAGCCATCGTCGGCTCGACGTCGGCAAAAGGCCGGATTACGACCGTCGTTTTTTGGGTGGCAAACCATCGGCGGCTTGATGTTGGCAAAAGGCCAGATTATGACCGTCGTTTTTTGGGCGACTAACCCAATGAAGAATTAGCAGCCAATTTGATGGTTTCGATCCCAGCAAATAGGCCAAAAATCGTCCGGACTGTTTAAAAATCTTGTAGAAACATGAAGTTGCACGATTAAACAGATTTTTCGAAGAAAAAGTTCAGCAAATTAGGCCAAAAGTTCTCCTCTTGAAAATGAAAACAATAATGAAGAAAATGTTCCCTTTAGCTGTCTAATCCTGGTACCTGGTCAGCAGAACCATGCTCTGCTACCATTTGTTAGGGTGGTCTTCAAACAAAAACACAAAATACTTGTGGAGCGATTCTCCGTCCAAACCTGGATTTTATTGATGTTCCATATCTTTAAATTCAGTCTGCCGTCAGTCTTGGTCTTCAGATTATTTCCACAGCATGGAAAAAGCGTTTCAGGATTCACATGTGATAAGCCTAACACGTGTGGCGTGAGGTAACGCTAACACCGTTTTTCCCTCAATAATTGAAAAGACCAAACTAGTCAAAATGACTTTTAAAAGGACGCTTGTTTATTAACAACTTTATGATTTGAAATGTTTACTTTCTTAACATCATTAAGCAATAATCAAAACTTACAATTAACATCAGAGCCGACACATGCACGTCCAGTTTATGACATAGTTGAAGAGCAAGGGAAAGGGGTCGGCTCTTTCCACACACAGGGGCTCTTGTTTGACATTTTAATGACGTTTCCTTTAACCTCCCCCAGGTGGCTATCTGTAGATTCTTTCCTTATGTTGAGACAACGTATTTGTTACGTTATGACAACGTTGGTTTGTCATGCTTCCTACTTGCGTCAATCATGGCGCACATGCAATGTTCCTGTTTTTGTTTTTCAAGTGTTTGGTGTACCTGGTGTCCTGTTGTTTTAGGTCAGGTATCCTATCACATGACCAAAAAGTTCAACAACAGAATGTTTCTTAACTTGCTTGGTCATAACTGGATTATTCCTGAATCTGGAGGATTCCTTGTGCTACAATAGCTGCCCACATTCCTCCCATCTGGATTAGAGGAGACATCCCCTCCTTCATTGATGATACTTCTCCATTTACCCTGCAGGTGACATCTTTGTGTATCACATGGGCCACGATGTTTACTTGTGGCACTGACTGGTGTCATCAGTTGGTTTGCTTATACCTGGAGTAGGGGATCTTCTAGGTGAAGGTGCGTTTGTGGCTTTTGCCTTTCAACTCACAGCACTGTTCGCTCCGTTTAATGCAGCGATCGGTGCCGAGACCATTACGATGATTCTACAGTACTTTAAAGACGTGAATGACCTCTGGAGCGCAGAGATCATCGACGGGGAAGGAGACTGGCCATAGTGTCATTCTCCTTTCGGCCTGTTCCTTTAAGATGACGACCTACGACCGGCCCTGGATACGTTGTACAAGACTCTCAACCGATGCGGAACGCACACTGGAACTTATGGTGAGTAAAGGGTTCAGTTCATTACATCACATGCTCTTTTAGAGTAAAACATCGGCTGCTCAAAGCCATGTTTTATCCAACTCCGGTGATCTATGTTCACTTATTGTCTTCTTCTTTGCAGCACCATGCGTCCGATGCACAGCCGCGAATACCAAGGCGAAATGCAGTGTCTTAATATCCCGTAATAACTAAATTAAGTTATTAAGGTGGAACCAAGAATAAACTCATGATTAAAAATAGGGGTACACTCCTAACAAAACTGTACATAATTATATGAATGCAATAAAGATTATACGATAAAATAAACAAAGTGACATGTCAATTATGTAAGCTATAAAGAGATAACCATATATGACAGGAAGAAATAAAGAATTATAGGTTAACGTAAAATAAAAATTATTAAGATAAACAATAGATAAACATGAGTTAAACACTTTAATTAAAACACAGTTTCATGTTGCGTTTGTGGAGATTCAGATCTGGGTTGAGCGTACTGGACAGAATCGCCTGACCCGACATGTTTTGGAACCACATACCCCGGCATCTAAATTTCGCGAGGGTCTTCGGGTATAGTCAGTAGGGGGTCTATCTATAGAGATTTCTCTATCTGTTCAAAATCCTCAATGGGTAAATGTTGAATTTCGGGGGTCAAATGGGAACTAGTTAGTAATTTAGGTAATTTTGGCTTGTTTAAAAGTAACTGAATGGTCTCTTTTCGAACATCCACTAATAGATCAATTTTATCTAATAGTGCTAATCCATTCAGGTTAATTTGGAATGCTGCAGACCTCCCTTGGAAATGCGGCGGGAGTGTAAATTCATCTGCATACCTGGTACAAGTATTGGTTACTTGAATGATTCCTTGTCCGTTTAAAATGATATGTCGGTCTTTTTCCTATTTGAACATTTAATTGCTAAAGGTGTAGCTTGTGGAACACTGTATAACCAGTGACAATTATCGTCGAGACGGTACGCAATTGGCCTTGGCTGTGGAATAATCTTTCTTGGACAAGAAGACAGAACTTCTTCCTGCGTTCCTGACATGAGAGACATAGCGCAAGATCGCTTACGCACCATGTTTGGAAGATCACAAAATTTCGGTGTGCCAGCTGTGCAACCAAGTAAGTCCACAGTGGTCACAAGCATGTGCGAACTCTTGTCATGGGTAACAGCTAAAAATGGACTCTCGGGTTCGATTATGATGGCATTACTAGAATTTGGAAGCATCTGCGGAACTAAAAGAATTCTGTATAAAATAAAATGATTTTGGTGGGTCTTTCACGAACTTGAAGGAAAACGCGAAATCCTCCATTATTTAAGGTGGGTATGGCTTTTATCCACCCATATGCATTTTGAATTGTATCGTAAGTAAAACCTCCTAAGAGTTTAATTTCATAGGGGAGTTTATCCCGAATGCCAGACAAAAATTTTGAAAGTTGATCAGGTGCTATTAAATAAGGGTTTAGTTTCCCTTCACCTTAATCATGAATTGCTTCCATTAAATTGATCCATTCTCTCCATAATCCATCGAAAGAAATTTCTAAAACTTGCATTGTATGCACCAGTAAGACTCCATTCTTAACCTGAATAACTTCTGTAATGTCTTCTGAATCCCATTTAATCGTTCGACTGCGTGTCTCGTCTCGATAACAGCTCTGATAGTATGATTGATATTCGACGCATTAATTGCGAGATGATGCTTAGTTTGTGTTAATGCTTGTTTAATCCCTCCTATTTGTTCATTAATCCTCTCAATGTTGTCTGATTCCGCTACGCCAAATAAAAATTTTAGTCCCTTCCCGATTATACCAAATGCTGAGTCACGTTTCTTAAGCCGGCGCCAGACGGTACTACGAACACGTTCCAACGTTCCAACGTAGCCACGTTAAAGAGTTGCAAAGTTGGAACGCTGGAACGTGTTCGTAGC
>JAQGAO010003441.1:0-17017 GCA_034697705.1 Ommatoiulus sabulosus | reverse complement strand
GAAATTGTGGGAAACCATGAAAAACCACAATCGAGGATAGCCGACCCGGGAAGCGAATCTGGGTCTACCGAATGCAAGGCGAGAATGTTAACATGTAGCCACCTTGCTCGTTAATGCATAATTTTTTTGTCATAATGAAAAATAAAATAACTTCCCTGACCTGTAGCTAAATTCTTGGACATGATATCAAGAAAAATCTCGACAAAACTTTCAATAAAAGTACTCAGACAAGCATCGATCCTCGCAATTCGGTCATTTACAGGCAGTGAATACATCTTGTACAACATCTACACTGTAAAAACACGGTCTGAATTTAAGATGTGTTTTCAAACTGAAAAACTAAATTACCATTTATTTTAAGACACTTGCACCAAGTAAGACTTTTAATGTGCCTAACTGTAGTACAATGAATCATTTTTCTCACAGAGTTGTGCTTTTTAAACTATTTTTCGCTTCAGTCTGAAATTAAGACACCTGGAATCCAAACAGGATGTGACGTCACCATTAGCTCTTTGTATCAACTTCACATTGATTTCACATTGATGCTTCATTGATTTGAACGCCTGTAAAACACAGGACAGTCATGTTTCTCGTTCTGCATAGAAGCGTTGTTATTATCACTGCCCTCCCAGGTAACAGCTGTTACCAGAGGTGCTCCGGAAAGTTGAATTGGAATTAATTTACATCAAGTTTTCTTTCTACAGATCACCTGGATAGGTCAACAAAATGTTTGGACGACTTACCAGTGTGTAAGCGGGTGTGCTGTTGTACGTGTGACAGTTGATTGAATCGTCGATCACAATAGGAGCATTTATAGGGTTTCCCTCCCGGTGCATCTAATTGAAATTTTCAAGGAATTACTACATTTAGAGAAATTTTAATTTAATATGGAGGCAAGAAAAAGCTTGCCTCCTTAGGGAAGCCACCAGAAAATAATCAGACTTGCAAGTTTGAAAGGAAACTTTCAGGAATCTTCAAAAGGATAATGTCTGTAATAGTGAGCCTTCATTTAACATTTTCAACAACAGATTCCAGGAGTATGTGAACATTTTTGAAACTACGAGCATTACAAGCTTATAAACACATGTTGCAGCATCTTCAATTTGCAGACTTGATTATATTTATTCAGTATGCCTATAGACTGGGTATAGAGCAAATGACTACTTGGTCACTGATATATAAAAATGTTTGTACACGTACATGCACATGGAGCAAATTGCCAATATGGCAATTTTGAATCTGGGTTGAAGTAATGATTCAAAACAAGTATGGTTGAAAATGGGTACTGATGGACTTTCGCGAGTCCGTAAATGATCATTTATTTTGTTTTTTGTGTATGATAGTCAGTCTTTGTAACAATATGTCACCTTAGATGTGAATTAACTGAATAAATTTTTTATCAAAATGGCATTTTAACAATCTACAACTTAAATTCTGGATAACAAATGACATTTGGCAGCTGATGAAGGCATAAGCTGAAATGTTGGGATGTTTTATTAAATAATTCATTAAATAATGACTGAATATATATTAAGTATTTTTAAATAACTACAGGTAAATAATTTCAGTTATTTCACAAATCTTATTAGCAGAAGAAATAAGACAAGCTTTGTGACTTAGTTTCGGACACCAAACAAAAAAAAGTGTAATAATTAAGTTTTATTTTTGTCTACAACGAAAAAAACAGATAAAGTTTCTTATATTAAGGCATTTATTTTTTACAATGTGACTACTGTACATGTATACTGTAATTTTAATATTTGAGATTTTAAGTCAATAGGAATATCGATTTGTTTTGTTCAAGCTTAGATTTGATAATATCGTGAATGGCAAAATTCACTTAATTTATCCAAAAATAAAAACGTGTCCACGTGGGAGCGCATCAAAAATGTCCCGCGTACTATTCATGATAATTCTGAACATGTGATCCTTTCGTAAGCCCACTCGCCCTCCATCACCTCTTTCAACAAAAACACAATTACCATGTTTTATGCTGCAGCATGTCTGATTATTCAAATTCCCTCACAAATAAATTCCCATAGTTTCACAATCAGCAAACGGCGTCCCAAGGTAAGAAAGAAACCTTTTCGGCGGAACAAATCCCAACTATTTTGAATCCACGTCAAAGACAAGCTTTTTAATTACACTTTTGTCTTTTTCTCATTATAAGCCCGGGTGGAGCAGCGCCAGCACCGACGTGGAGCGAAGCTATGACAAGTGCAATTTTTAATTAACAATACACAAGACAGTTAATCTAAGAGTGAACAGGGTCGGCCCTTTTTGAAAAGCCGGCTCATAGGGGCGTATAGATAAAAAGAGATTTGGAAAAGATGGAGATTTTCATGGAAATTGGGGAAGATGTGCGAGGGAGAAATTTCGAAGTCAGAAGCAACATCCCCCAGCAACGGTAAAAAAATGAAACTGACGAGAAATAAACACGGTAGAATAGTAGATTCTAAATAGATTCTAAAATATAACAATTGTATAAATGTTATTATGTAAAATTGGGTACAACATAGCTCAAGAACAGCTTGAGTTAAACCACGAGGTATTTGCGATCTGACAAATAGATAGTTTCAATAATAGAGCGAGTCAGTCTGACAACACTGTTTCTCACTTCCAAGAATACCACATGCTATTTTGTCACAATGGTTCAGAAAAGCTATAGCAGTAAGAAGCAGTGTAAATCAACGTCCACAACGGAGGAAACATAGAGAAACTAATTTCTGCAATTTATTTACTTGAATTGTTTAAAATAATCTTTTTACATTATTTTATTACCTACATTGTTTACGAGAGCTTATGTTTACAGAAACAATTGTCAGCCAATTAGCAACAGTAAATTCCTCTGTTTCCTCCAGTGTGGACGTACCTTTACAATAAGCGATGTTATGCACATGTACTTGCACAAGTCAAGAAAAAAGTTTCGAAATTGTCAAATTCTATTAATGACAGAACTCGTTTTACACTAAAATGGGGAATTATTTGTTCGAGAACGCTTTAAACATTAATTAATTAATAGGACCAACTGTTTCAAGGACGTTAACTGAAACAAGAAAATAAATCAAAGAATGTACCCCCCATCCCCTTTTATTTTTAAGAGTGCAGCATAATGTCCATTAAGCAAATAATTTCGTCACTCATTACGTTTTAAATCAAACTTTTCTATTCCTATATTTGCTATATTTCCTCTATTCCTATATCCCTTATTTGTTCCACAAATTTATTCTAGAGCATTAATTGCGGATTATCTCTTGATGGCTGAAATAAATGTCAGAGACGTTGATTGGTTACTCAAACCCAGACTTAGACGAACTTTGCAATCAACATGATCTAACAGCGCAAACTAAACTTTTTTTCTTCATTTTTTACAATAAGTCTCTACATGGTGATGCAGGACAAAGAAAAAAAAACTGACTGAAAATGTGGAAATCATGTACCAGAACTGATGTTGAGACCCAAAATTAAAAATATCAAATGATTAGGAAACCATTCCCCCTAAGTACAAGCGCAGCTCATGAGGAGCGAATCATGTCCATCAGATAAAGTCTCCAAAATGTAAATGTTTTGACTTGCCTAACAAGACCGAATCAATGTTCTTGGGAATAACATTAAATTTGCACTCGTCGTACAGCGCCATTGGTAAACAAGATAAAAATTAATTTACTCAAGAGCCAAACAGTAGCAATTTTCCAGACTGCGATCCGTTCTGTTTGCAGCGCAGTTTCGCGCTCTGACTACCACAAATGGAAACGTTGTTCGGTTTCTCTTAATTCAAGAAGCATTTTTTGCGTCTTTTCAGTTGCCGCAAGAATTCAAAGAAAAATCTTGATTACAATCCTCGCTAAGACAACTTCACTAATTAAAAATTTGGCTGAAAATTACGCCGTGGTAAAACACACCGACAGGTGGATGCTGCAGCGTCTAAAACAGCTCTAATTCCCATTTTTCAAGTACGAAGATTACGCGAGCATAAAACGACTCGTCCTGGACGGGTGCCCAGCAACAACTATTAATTAATTCCCTTCATCACTGAAAAAAAATCCAGAGTGGCATTGTTTCGTCTTGATTTAAACTCTTAGGAAGAAGTTATACGTCACCAAGAATGCCATCGACAATCAAGCATATTTTTTGAAGAATTGTCGACCAAGTTTTTAATCGATTTTGTGGATATCTAATTATAAATAAAACTGTCATGGATGGGTTCATTGATTTGAACGCCTGTGAAACACGGGACAGTCATGTTCTGGTTCTGCATCGAAGCGATGTCATTATCACTGCCCTGCTACCAGAGGTGCTCCGGAAAGTTGAATTGGAATCAATTTACATCAAGTTTTCTTTCTAGATCACCTGGACAAGTCAACAAAATGTCTGAACGACTTACCAGTGTGTAGGCGGGTGTGCTGTTGTACGTGTGACAGTTGTTTGAATCGACGATCACAATAGGAGCATTTATAGGGTTTCTCTCCCGTGTGGATACGAATGTGCTGAACCAGTTGGTGATTACTTGAGAAAGACTTGAGGCACTGCTGGCACTGATGGGGTTTAAGTTCGCCACGGTGGACCTCACGGGCATGATGCTGCATTGCCGACTTATGCATAAATATCTACAAAGGAGATAAAAAATGACTTTAGAACACCTTCGTTGATAGCTTTTGATAACTAAAACAAATTAAGCAATGAGTTTTTTTTAAAATTAAATCCAGTTTACCGAAAGGAAATCCTTTAAAGCGTAAAGCTACGTCCACATGTAGAGAAACTTTTTGTTTCTTATTTCTGCCAGTTGTTTATAATCTGTTGCCTGAATTATTTACATAAGTTTGTTTCCACAAACATCTGGCAACAATTAGCAACAGAAAGTTTCTCTATGTTTCCTCCAGTGTGGACGTACAGTAGCTCATTGTTCCACCTGACCTACATGTATATAATTTTCGTTTTGCAAATCGTTTATCAGAACACGAAACTGTTGCAGAGTCATTGTGGCACAAACAACCGTTTGCGATGGTAACATAAAAATGCACATGTGCAGTTCAGGTCGTCCTCATCATCGTAACAAATGCACTTCAGTATATGCAAACCTTGACACATAAATGCGTTCATTCAATATTTTCTGATGACGTTTATTAAACAAAAATGCACAAGGTTTCGGTAAAAAGTCATTGAAAAAAAAAACACCTTAGGTTTGAAAAAAAGGTGTTACGCTACCTCTAGAGCTTCGCTTTGTTGGCACCAGAGGAACTAGCGACAGAATATCATTTCAAATGACTATATCTTACGAGTTTGTGAAGAACAAACTGAGGATTTCTTCATTCGATAGGATAGAAAAATCAAAGAAACCACTCGCTTATCCTACTATTGTTCCTAAAGCAGTTGCCGATATAACCGTGGGACTAGCCAAGAGTTTTTTTTTTCTTCGGTACCGTATATTATATCCCAGTGTAAAAAATACGGTAACTCAAAAAGTCATACAGTTTTTCAATCCTCGTGAAATCCGCCGCAAAATAGTCCCCCGAACAGAAGGTAAAAAAAACTTTTGAAACTAATTTGTGAAGACCATTTCACTCCTAGATCAAGAGTGCAGAATTTCAAGTTGAAAAAGATGATGTTATCGGGTGCAACGCTGCCCCCAGGGCCATAATTCTGGACCAGGCTCCCCAAAAACGTCCGTCCATTATGAGTAATGACGTTATCACCCTGGACTTGCCTGCACAACTCGTATATAACCAACCCTCTTGGGCCCGTTACAGGACTCCCGTGGCAATTTTTTTAGCCATTTTAGAGTATGGGATCTTTCTCACCCCTTCCCTCTTTTTCTCCTTCCTTTTTAAAAAGCGAACACCTTCGTCCTTAACCGTAAACCGCATCGTTCATCAAAACGTCCCTAACTACCACACTTACCCCCTTCAATGCGACAAAAAGGACCCAAAGGGGGAAGGGGGCTTCCAACCTGTCAGGTAAAATAGCCCTGAATGGGGGGACCCTAGCCAAAGAAAAGACCCCTCTTTCTTTTTTTTTTGGTCCTTTCTTTCCACTGTTGACGATAGGATTAAAGGGAATTGAAAAGAGGTCCTTTTGGCAAAGGAAGGGGAGATGCGGAGAGGGGATAAAGACGTTGGCCCACCGTTTCAGCTATTTACAAGCGATTATCATAAACATCTCCTACATTACATAATAGGAACCTGTACTAAAAGGTAGAGTGGACTTGATCTTGAAATATTGAACTGCGCAACGAATCTTTAACCCTTTGCCAGAGTACAGGGTGCCGCGGAAATTCCGTGAGAGTTATTCTTATTTTGCCTGACCCCGCATTGAAAAGGAACGCATTTGAAAATATATATAGATTGTAACACATGGAATGCAATTGAAAATATATATAGATCGGAGCACATGGAATGCATTTAAAAATATTTTTTTTGGTATTAAAACGAATTTTGAAATAAGTTGACGAGAATGCAATGATAAGATCACATCGTGAAAATTAATTTTTAAATGCATTTTTAAAACGCGAAATGTATTTTGAAATGCATTCAACGTGTTCCAATCGATACAAATTTTCAAATTATTTTTTAAATGCATTTAATTTCATAGTTAGTTTTTGGAAAATAAATACAATTGGTCAAAAACCATTCAGCAAAATGTCTAAAAAGTATGCATGCCGCAAACAAACGTAAGTAAAACAACGGTTTTAATAATCTGAAAACCAAACTGATATTTTTTACAGAATATTCTATCTTTTTTTTCTATTTCTGAGGTATAATGAGGTGCTGAACGTTTCGAACACTGTTAACCCATGATTTAAAACGAAACCACCAAAAATTGTCCATTCTTTCAGTACATCAAGTTGAGGTTCTCGTTAGCACGCATGCAAGGAGCAGCTATCAGCTCAGAATGAACTTTGTCGAAATTAAAAATGTAAAAATACCAAAACCTGAGACTTGCAGGTTAAAAAAAAAAAACATGAAGCAGTTAAAATTTCACTGCCTCATCACCGCACCGGAAGAGGGAGCCACTGCTCAACAACGTTTTGGCAGAGAACCACAAATGTAGCTTCTATCAGAATGTAGAGGAATTTGAGAAGAAGACTTTCTTTAAAAAAAAACCTCTTGCGGTACAAGCTTTGTCTCGTAGCATGACCACCAGAGGCACTGCCATCGTCGCAAACCGTTCCTATCGATTTTCATGTCGCGGCTGGATACACGCCTTACGCTTTTTATAGAAGAAGAAAAATAAAAAAAATAAATCTGTTAATGACAATAAATTTTCAAATAATTTATGCATGTGCCGAGACACCGTGCGCACTATAGGGTAGAGAGAGAGTCACATTTCCAGGAGAATTCCTACATCTCGCAGTTCACATTTACCTTCACCTATGCCTTCACTTCTAGCCTATTAGTTCGTTCTGCTTTCCAGATTCATTGTTTTGAAGAGTGGGGGGAACCGAGCGAGAAAGAAACGGGGGTGCAGATCCACCCTTCTCATGTATACGGCGCTAGGGGGGTAAACTTCCCAGAAATCTCAACTGAATCGCATCGCAAGAATCCAATCCCCGATTCAAAAAAAAAAAAAAAAAAATGAACGAATGGAAGAAATTGCCATCAGTCGCACTTCTGCCCCGCTTCGGGGGGAACCCCGTCCCCTCTCCCCTCAACATCCCTTCTAGCAACCATCGATTTTTTTCCAGCTTAACATGATCAAAAAATGGAAATTGCATTCTGCCGACAACATTCAATGGCCTCTTAAATATGATCGAGGGAAAATAAAAGTAGAAGGCCAGGACTATTTAAACGACAGCGTTTATTCAGATCATACTGCCTTCCTTTTAAATTTACCTCACACGTGATCGGGGACGTGTGCAGTGCCCGTCTTAGTCCTCGATATAAAACGCTTCGCATCAATCAAGATAATAATTGTTGAAAATGCACGCTCGATGGAAAGTGAAAATATCTTTTGTCCATGAAATACGGCAAACTGGTGCTTCCGTTTTACGAATTTTCAACCTTTTTGTTCGTCATGAATCAAACGCCAAATACAACTTACTTAAAAGCTTGGAAATAAGCTCAAATTTTTGCATCCGTTAGTCAACATAAAGTAAACATTATACGATGATTTCATAAAATATGCCTGACACGGTTTGGAAAATTGAGACGATTTAACTCGATCCGTGGTAAAATGTTCGGTTATCATTAGTTATACTTAAGTAACACCAGTGCATTTTTTCTGAAACAATCACCGTCACCGCTCTTGTTCATTCAGGGACAATCTTTATGAGTGATCCTGCGCCGAGACGCTAATTGGTTCAAACGCCAGGGAATTTCATTGTTCCAGAGCTTTATTTCTCAATTTTAGACCTAACCCAGTTACAAACTCTCCCAATTACCGAGAACCAAAAGTCAGTGCTAAACCATAGAAATCAAATTACTGTTCAGGGATTACTTTGAGAATTGATATTACATGGTGCAAGTTTGAGTCTGCCATAGATTTCAACAGGATGCATTATGTCGTGCAGACTTCGAGCTCTTGAGATCGATCTTAGACAGAAACGAGATCGACCTCAGACCCAAATGTGATCGCCCTCGAAGTTATTTGCATCTACAAAACTCGAAACAAAATGTGAAACATGACAACAAGTTATTTCAGAACACAAACAGTCCTGCATGCGGCATTTCAAACAAGAGTGAAGCAGTTGACGGCTTTCGATAAAATATTCTAAACATTAAAGGGATTAAAAGTATCGAGCGCTCCATTTACAAATAAACCGTTTAAAAAGCAATTTAAGTTGAAACAGGTGCAACCTATAGAATCCTCCCCTTATATATCCCCTTTTATCTCGAATTGCATCTTATTAAAAAAGGGTTGAATCACCTGAAAACACATGCACCAACTTTGTATATTAATTTTATCTTTTATTCAGGTTTATTGATATTTTCTCCATTATCCGATAATGCTCTTTTAAAATAACACTAATAAAAAATAAGTTGAAATTTTTAATATTCAAACCGACTTCGAACCTCATGAACCGAGTGCATTTCAATACACGTGCACGCAGCCTCACAGAAGTCATATCCTTATCGGAAAAGGCAATTAATTTAATAGCATATCAATATGGACATGAATATTTTATGAGTTCCGCATTTCAAAAGAGAGCTTTAAAAATGCAATTGTACAATTTATAATAAACACAACAAAGCATTGAAATTCATGACGTAGATTTTCCTGATCAATACCTACATGTTCAATAACATTGCCTGCGTAAAAAGAGTTTCTAGAGAGCTTTTATAAACCGACCTTTTTTAAACGTGAGGCAAGCGCCTGACGTCTTAACAGCAAATAACAGTCCATAAACAAACATTTACAGTATATTGACATAACGTCATCAACAGTCACTTGACTTTCAACTTTGTCAAGCATTTAAAAATACATCGAAAAAACAAACTAGTAGAAAAAAATGTTTTCAATGTTGTCATTTGTCCACATGAATAAAAATGAAATGTCACTGTACTTAAAATGATATTTGAGCGACAACAATGATTATAATAAATAATGAGTCTATAAAAGGCATCAAAAGCTGTTAACTCCGCATGGTAAAAACATGGTTAAGTGCATGTAACTTGAAAGATCAAAAAAATGGTTTAGGGTCACCTTTTCGGAACCAAGATGGATGCAAAACACACGTACGGTACCTGTATACATTGTATGGCTATGGGTGTTTACATCTATAATTTAAAATGTACGCATCTATAATTTAAAAGGTACACATCTACCTGACGCCATCTTGATTTCTAAAGTTGGAAGTCAAAACCAGCGTTATCATATACTCTACCGAATAATACTGTACCCAAATCTTGACTAATCAAATAAAATAAAACGACGAGCATTTGCACGAAATTCGGCTAGCACATATTAGGGGTACTCAGACAGAAGCTTTGCAAATGGTACTTTTGGCAGTCGTGCGCAAAACCGTCAGGTTAATTGGTTAAAAAATTCACTTAAGTTTTAACGCTGCTTTTGTACACACTTGACTTCAAAAGTGCCAAAAGCACTTCAGAATATTTGCAAAAAAAAAAAAAAAAAAAAAAAAAAAAAATGTCAACTGAATAACTGGACTAGAACACAGCGCCACCTGGCGGCTATTGATAGACTTGCCACTACGGAAGCATTCTATTTTAACCATTTGCCCACCTCGTCGCGTGAAATATTAATAAAAATATCGTAATAGAACACTACCAATTCCAGCAGTGCTATTGACACGTGATATCCCTTTCACGACAACTTGTCACGCACTGATGGACCCCCCTTGATCGTAAAAGCTCATTATAAGATGAGGTGTCGATAACAAATGAATTTGCATACAAAACAAGTAACATTTGGGTCCTGTTCGTTCGCAAAGCAGTGAAAAACAGCCATTTTTTTTTTCCAATTTTGTTATTACATGCATGTTTCAATTTTGACACGCAAGTATATGCGTGCGATATAACTTGATAGTGATTGGATACTGGCGAGTAATTAATTTACAACATCCATAATTATCCTGAAAAAAAGGCAATTTGAAAAGCCCAACATTTCTGCATTAATTCTTACTAGCCATTTTTTCGGTGAAAAAGTAAATAGAAACACGGCAATTTATTCTCGCCATGCTCATATTTTCCAACGGATACCCAAATTGTGCTTTAATTAAATATAATACACGCACCGAGCTGCACATATTTAATTCGGTTTAATCAGACGAATATGTCACAAGCATGTCAAAAGTGTCGGTCTCCAGCCGCAGCTCTCTCAACGATCGAGACAGACGGCAATATATGCATAATTAATCGAGGGAACCAAAGGGTTAAAAATTTGAATATTTATTCAAAAGACACCCCTCAAAACGGATTTGGAACGTTCCGACTCCATTCCATCCCTTTTAACATTCTTCGATTGATGATTAATCCACCCTTTTTTATCGAATTTCCCTACCCTCTATAATTCCAATACTCCCCTTATTCTATGTTTAGGTTTAATAACCGCGGCGCGAGTGAGGCAGATTCCAAATAAAACTGAAACTTTGGAACAATTTTAAAGTAGGGGCAATAGTTGGCACACCACCAGTACACGGATGCCATATGTGATTGCCCTGTTTCAGGGGTTGACGTCACTGAATTTCAAGCGCACTGTCAACAGTATTATTGCAAAATCCAGTTCGACTCGTGATTTTTCTGTTTCGATAGGTCAATTTTACGTCCCATTTCCAAATCCTCAACATTTTTTGTGTGAATTCTTATTTTAAATTTAATCGTTTAACCCGAAAGTTTTAATAATTTCACCTACCAATCATTTTTAAGTTACAAAGCTTTTTAACACTACATTTGCAACATTGCAGGTCCCCGTCCTGGGGCAGGGACGATTAATATTAAATTCCAAATTTTGATGCTCAAGCGCCTTATCTACATGTACAAGTAGAGTATTATTTTCAAAATCATTTTCGACACGTGATTTTTCTGCTTTGGTCAATTTTACGCCACATTTCCAAATCCTCAATATGCTTTGTGTGAATTCTTACTTTACATCCTTTTCCTGAAAGTGTTTATAATTTTACCCACCGATCTTTTTTAAGTTACAAAGCTTTTTAAAACTACATTTGCAACATTTTCAAACACAGTAAACACTAATTAAGAAGAACTCGCTTTATACGAATTTCCTATATGATACGAACTCATTTCCAGTCCCCGCCATATAGGGTAAGGACGAATAACATTAATCCGGAATTCTGGTATTAATAAGTTTCATCTATTAAACGAATACTTAAAAAAAAACATTTTCACATTTTCCAACGCTGCAAAGCTTTTCACTACATTTGAAACATTTTCAAGTAGATGCATTCGAAAACTCTCTATCCAAATACGCTCACAAGCTTTTTTTTTTTTTTTTTTTTACAAAAAAATGTCCCTCTCTAAAGTAAGCTCTCGAAGGCACATTTACCCCTTTTATTTCCATATCAGCTCACATCCTTCCGTACACAGTGTGCCAGTGCGAGGAGGCATTCCTCGCCCTAAACCCCATCATCCATAATTAATCATTTGCCAGTTTAATGTCATTAGAAACGAGCTTGTGAATCACTGGGTAAATAAGATGCCCCGGCCGATGCATTAGTGGCCCGAAAGGGGTTAAGCAGCTTTTAGGAGGGGATCTCCCGTGCACTGCTTGCTGTATGTGTCGGGGCAGACAGCGAGTGCAGTAAGTGTTTCAGGAACGAAGGGAGAGAGAGATGTCCATAAAACAAAGTGAAATGAAAATTAAAAAGCAACGTTGCACCGAGGGGTGCTTGAAAAACGGAATTAAAAAATTAATATTAGCATCCCACGCCCAGTAACGAATGGGTCCTCCTCCCTTTTATCAATTCTCTTAATGAAAAAATGAGAAAAAAAATTAGTATCAACTGCAGCGTTGATACCCACCCAGCTTGTTGGTTGTCATAAAGCCAGAGTGACGTTTTTTTATCGATCACAAAAATGACCAGCTCAAACTGATGATAAAAAACCAACTGCGTTTAATCGATATCTGCTTTCCACCAGAGGGCGCTGCTCGTGGTCGCCAATATCATGGCCGCTTCGAGTGGGATATACAAGCAATTTCATTGGGTTCGAGAACTTGCATCCCTCGAGATGATTGGCCGATTTGGGAAACATTGTTGTCAATTTGAACGATTCCATAAATCGTCGCTATGGAGCGCTACTAACGCGTTCCAACCTCGTATTAATTGGCTGTTCTCCGCGTGTTTCACTGTACAGGGAGTGAAAAAAAAACTTCTCTACACCTTACACTTAATTGTGGGAGCCAAATGATATAGAACAGAAATTTAAGTAAATGTGAATCGTCAGAGATGTACCATTCAACAATTAGTTTGCATCTTTAATCTAAAGCTGTTTCCACACTGGAGGAAACATAGGAACTTTTTGCTATAATTTCAGCCAGTGCATGATTACATAAATTTTTCACATATATTTTTTTACATAAATTGTTTACATAAGTTTAGGTTTCCAGAAGCAACCAGTAACCAATTAGAAACAGAACGTTCCTCTTCCTCCAGTTATGTCCACACTGGTGGAAACTGAGGAACTTTGTTGCTAACTGGTTGCAATTTGTTTCTGGAAACAAACTTACGTAAGCAATGTAGGTAACAATTTACATGTATATGTAAAAATATTATCGAAAGCTATTTACGCTCGTATGTAAACAACGTTATGATAGCAGCCAACATGACAAGAACATGCTAAAAAACGTTCTGTCATTGCGCGCCACCTAGAGCATACAAAACAAACTAAAGTACTGCAAGGAGCTGGATTGACCTGGAGCTCATTCTTACATAAATCATAGACGTTCAACGATGCATAACCGTTGCTGCAAAAACACTGACCATAATGTCACACACAGTTGCACAGCGGATATAGTTCACACCCGAAAGAAGGAAGTAATTTAACACGCGGCATTGCTAACGCTTACCAAAATAGATGTCAGAACGGACAATGGACGGTCATTGGGGCATTTCGGCAATAAAATTCTCGATCCTGAGCCTAAAACTCCCTAACACAGATATCACTGTCTTTGACGGTGATGGTTCAGCTTACGAAAAAGGGTTCATCTAAGGAAACCCACCAGACGGTAGCGAAAAAAAGCTATAAAATGCTACGCACCTTACGACGTTATGTGAAACCAAATAAAACTGCTCTCCGAGGTAGCGATGCGCCGAGTGCCGCCACCAGGGGGCACAAAGCAGGGCCGTAACTCAGGGGCAAGGTTGACGTAAACGAGCGCCCGTCCAGTCACCTTTCCGCCATTATGGCCATTGAAGCCGTAGATGGGCAATTATTGCGGACAATGCGGACCAGATCATAGCCACGGCCCATTGGCCCAATGCCCCTAAAGTGCCCTTTTGTGCCTGACCTGTCAATCTCAGGAGTGAAGTGGCTGGGTGTCGAGGTATAGGGCCGTGCAGGCAAGGGGTACAACGCCCCACGGGCGCGGGGTCCATCCATTATGTTTCCCCGCGCTCAACTCGCGCAGCCATAAAAATGGGTAAAAACCCTCCCAATAAGTAAGTTTAACACTGGCTCGGTCATGTTCAACAGCTCGTAAAAGTCAACCACCTGGGGCCCTATTGTTCAAGGGCCTCCCAGAGGTGCGTGGGGTGGAGGAGGGGGGGACAAGGACGAAGGAGGCCAGTTTACCTGCTTTGCGCTTTATTCCGCACAAATAAACCCGCACTTTATTTTGACAGAAGAGTGATGGATAGGAGTCAAATTGGACCGCACACCAGCGCCCCCTACGGCCAAAGGTGGACCGGTTCCGGGGACAGGTAACACCGTCATCCCCGAAAACCCGTTCGCTAGTTTGGCTAGTTCAGTCGAGCCAGACTGCCAATCACGAACATTACATTTAAGAAAAGTTTGGAAAACACACAGTTAAAGAACACTTAAGTGTGATTATCTTTGCTCGCCCACCTTTAGGTTTGTTGGTAACTGCGACCTGTTTAGCAATTGCGAAACTTCGACCATTAAGAACACGTACACGTATGGGGCCATTTATTAATTCTGCGCCTGCGTTGTTCCATATACATGCATACTGTATGTACAATGTTTATAAAGTTATATAAAATACATTCCTTATTTTTTTCCAAAAACAAACACATGTATGCATCATAACATTTTGGTTTATAACATAATTTAAGGGGTATGATATGGTTACAAAAAGTGATAAAATGATAAAATAAAAACAAAAACACTTAAGCTAAGGGGCCATTCAAAAAAGGCGTCCTCATGTATAGGGGGGTGGGGGGGGGATGGATAGGTTGAGTCACGGACACAATGTGGACAGGGAGAGGGAGGGAGGTATGACCAACTCGGACGTCCATGCACTTGATAAAAAAAATGCCAAATAAAAATCAGTGCCCAAAGTAAAAGGGAAATTGAGCGCAATATCGCATAGGTGATGTGTTATAAATAGCAAAAGCAAAAGTCAGTAAACAGGGTACCTCCAGTCCTGGAAAAGTCAGAACTTAAAGCTCAGGGTCCATTTGCAAACTTTCAAATTTTCCCAGTACAAATTTGCAAAATTTTCATTTTTCTCGAGCATAAATTTGCAAAATTTTCTTTTTTGTCGAGCATAAATTTGCAAAATTTTCAACCTTTTCCGAGGTCATCTTTACAAATTTGTCCACGTTTTCCCGAGGACAAATTTGCAACATTTTCCACGTTTTCCCAAATTCAAATCTTCAAAGTTTTCAACTGTTGTCGAGTACAGATTTGTAACATTTTCAACGGTTTTCGAGTACAGATTTGTAAAATTTTTAACAATTTCCGAGTACAAATTTACAAAACTTTCAAAATTTTCCGAATACAATTTTAAGTTTCGGACATCCGAATGGTGGGGTTCCTGATTGACCGGACACAATGCGGGCAGGGGGTAGCGGGAAGTCCAATTTTGGGGAAAGTTTGAGGACGTCCTTTTTGAATGGCCCCTTATGTACTAAGACAATGAATACTTGTGCGCTACCCTGTAGCACATGGGCGTTTGCGTGGGATTCGTGAGACAGAAAATTTGGTCACATGGCTGAAACTCACTTTACCCAGAACCCACGGGTAAAAAACATGCCCCAAAATCTGGCTACCCATAATTTTAGGTAATTTAGCCAGGTTTTTTTAATAGTTAAAGTGGCAAAAAACTCGCCTAATGCAAATAAAATTGCTCCTTAACATAGTTCGCTTGCAGCTACGTGAAATTTGAGCCAAAAATGCGCGCGATAACCAGATCTCCGGGGGCAATGGACTTGACGTCACTTTACGCATTTTTTCTAAGCAAATACTGTACTGCGGCAGAAAGGACTTTGCCCGCTCGATAACGGTAAGTTGTTGACGTTAAAATTAAGTAAGTGCACGATAGAAGGTACGCCTATGCCCCGAAGCCACCTGTGAAATGCGCGGGATCTGCGCCAAACTCAATATTTAGTTAGCAGGTGGATGATTAGTTTAGCGTCGAAGGTCAAGGCAAGGTCTCGTGAAATTCGAATGCTCGACGCCAAATTGGGCACACCCTTCGACTTTGCAATCTTCAAGGCACGAAAGTTCCATAAACATTAATTAATTGCCATTTATATCCTTCCCAATCAAAAGGAATTAATTTAATTAATGAATTCGACGGCAAATTATATGTTCTATTTTGAACTTCATTGTACGTATATACGATCAGTTCGTGCTTAATTAATAATAACTATAATAATAAGCATCGGAACTCGAAATTTGGAAACTGGTTATTCTTACCTTTTCGCGTTGTTTTTTCGTCGAAAGAGCTAGCTTTGTAATTTTCGCATTCGAGTCAATGATCGATTCTCGCAAGATTTGGTACGCGCATGTGCTAACGTATACATTTAGGTGGCTTGACCCAAGTCCAAAAGGTAAAGCGCCGTTGGTCATCATAGGTACAGAGTGTGTTTACCACCGTTACCGTAGAATATTTTAGGAGGCAATACAAAATACATGTAATTTTGGGGTGAAAACAATTTTTCAATTAATTTAAACGACCCGTCATCCTTCATTGTTTTCCCAGAACGATGTTTCATTTCCAAGTTTAATAAACGTGGTTGAAATAAATATGCGCTGCTAATACTTTAATCAATAAAAACAAATAAAACAACGACATGGAAAAAATCAATTGATGGCGGGATAATTTTTTTATTTTTGAAAATATTAATTTTTGCTCCCTACACTTGGAAATTAATTGCAGGTACGAGGTCCTGCGAAACATCGTCCGATGTCTAAACAAGTAAGGTTTTGTCAAGAATTGATTTTTTTTTTACCACGCAGGTTTACTGAGCAAACCTGTAAAATTTGTGGACCGGTATATACTAGCTGTTCGTTTTTTTGGTGGTTGATTTCTAAAAACTCTTATTGCAGTTTGTGCCATATCTTTGAAAATGCATCGATTCGTTGTGATCAATTAAACTTTTAATTTATTTTATTTTGAAAGGCATAATATTGTTTAAAAA
>JAQGAO010003440.1:0-17020 GCA_034697705.1 Ommatoiulus sabulosus | reverse complement strand
CATCACTCAACCCCACATGCAGCTTTGCAATGATAATGGTTTATTCCACACACACTTTTTAATATAAACTTTACATGAAACACTGGATTAAACCTCCCCCCACCCCTATTTTCACGATTTGTCACAAATTCAGCATACCCCCCACCCCCTAAAGCCGTGACATCATTTCTGGATGGCCCCTATCCTCGGAGGCCAATGTTTCCAGATGTCGAGGCTATTCTCTGGTGGTACATTTTCAGTTTCGAGCCTCGAATACCAATCACTTCGGCCGCATTGCTCGCTATTGCGGGTCCCTGCATATTTCTTATACTTTTCCAAAAACATTTCCAAGCTAGCAAATCATGTTTGCGATATAGTACGCTTCAACATCGTGCTTTACATACATTAAATTAAAAGTTTGATCGCCAATTTAATGCCGACATGTTTGTGAATTGCATTACTTCCAGTATGAACAACCTGATAATGTGCCTTCAAAACTTGCAGAAACATTACCAAAGGTATGGTGAAGGGAGAAATCGAAATCCCTTTTGCTATTGGAAGAATACTTCCAATTCTTCAAAGGCATCTTTGCGTATTATTTGTTGAATTAACTAATTTTTTTAAAAAAAACCATGAAGATAAAGTAGGAAAATCGCCAGTTATTGGGACAGCATTTTTTTTTAATTCTCCGTTTAAATTACAAGATTATTATTATTACAAAATTATTAGATTCAATTTAATGTACGAGCTTATCTAATAGTTAAAAGATAACTACTGGGATTTTTTTTTCGAAAATATGTGAAACTGCCAATCGTTAGCTATTTCCCTTCCCTGCCTCAGTGGAAATTCAATGGCGGCCGATCCATTTTTAGTGGCAAAAGTTTGTGAGGTTAACACTCTGTAGATCACGGGTAATTAATTGGAGTATAATAGATGAAATAAATACGCATCAGCAGTGTTGTGTTCAAAATTGCTTTAATCGCAAGCGTTTTGTTCAAGAAAAACAACTGATTTTTTTACTCCCGTACATATAATTACGTTGAGAAAGGAAACATCATCCGGGTCTTACTGGGAAAACAACCTAAATTTATTCTAATTTAGGTTATTAAGTTTTGTTGATTCAGAGTAGCAACCACAATTTTAACTCTTAATACTTTATTTCAACAGATTTCAACATAATTAAGCAAAGGCAACTATTTAATTAAATAGAGCTTAGTCCAAAAGCTAACGTCGTGCATGGATTTATAGGAAATGAAACTAAAACAGGTTTTTTTTTCATTCATCTATTAAATGCGTATTGTGGAGCATCGCTAATAAGTAATATCGGGTAATATATTTAAATCTATAAGGCTTATATGTTTACAACATAGGGCCTATACGAGTCCTAAAGAAAGGATGTTGAATTAAAAGGGTCGACCGAGTTGGTTCACTCTACATGTAGCTATAGTCATCATGAATCGATTAACACGAATTTGAAGAATAAAAGTCTGAACGCATTCATTGGCAGCCAAAATTCGAGCAAGCAGCAGAATACCAAGTTTGCCATCAATGTATTGCGGTGATCCATATTTGACGTCATCATTTATATTGATATGTGATCCATATTTGAGGTCATCGTTTTTATTGATATGTCAAAGTTAATCATTAGATATAATCCAAAAGAGTCACTAATTAAGAGTCGCAATTTGCTTGAATTTGTGTAGTTCATGCCGGGTCTAGGAAAACTTAAGTCCCTCCAAAAGAATTTAGTTTGCTGAATTCACGGCATTCATGGTTGAATTTATACATCAACATTTAGATATTGACGTATTTCATGAAGCTCGACAATATTGGTAAATGTGGACCACAAACGTTGCTGGAAGCTACCTGGTAAATGATTACTGGTTACTAGGACCTTGACAGAATAGTTTTCGCCATTCGAATACGCTATTATAAATAGATGGATGGTAAGTGTTGTACGAGAATCGAACGATGAACTGCAGTTTGTTGGATAGCCAGAGGTCCTACTTTCCACCAAAGCAGGACACTGCGTTGAAAGCGCACTGCTTCCAGTAGCTCCTCTTGCGCTGTAAGTCAGTCACGTCTAGATTGTTCTGCAACTTCCTGACCATTTGGCGAGCAAACAGGTAGTTGATGAGAGCGGCATCCAAAGAGCCATCATCGTCCATCAGCTGCAAAACAGAAAATAGGAAATATGTATGCATCTAAAGGAAATACTGGAGCATTAAAGATAAAAATCTGGAGAAGCAAAATTTTGAACTCCCTATTGATATTTTTTTTTGTTTATCATGCTTTGGTTCTTCTTTCTCTAATCTTGCTTTGTCTTGGTTAATCTGTCAGTTTTTGAGATTGAGTATATAACTTCTAAAAAGATTTACTAAATGCGCTAAATTTCTGAGTTCAATTGCTGCTAACTTTAAAAGAACATTCTTAAAATAAGAAAATGAAAACAATGTTAAGCAAATGAGCTAGCAACTTGCGCTGGATTGCATCGTATTGAAAGTTTAATTTAGGCGCCAATTCATGCTCAGTTGTCTTCCACTCATGGACCACCAACTGTCCAAGCTGTCCACCTCGAGAATAATATTACCAGTGGCTCGAAGAGTAACGCTGTGAGACCTACTTTACTAAAGTGGCTAAAATTGCAACTTGGAAGTTGCATATAAATGTTAGGAAATGGGATTTGAGGCCCGTGCAGATGGCGTCAACTAGTAGCAAACACTCGAGCGTGGCATTAAAAAAGCAGCGGGTTTATTTCTGGAGAACAGCAGTGGGTCATTTCACTGATTCCTTGTCACGGGCTGTTTATATACAATCGTGCCGAGGTGATAAAGTGGCCATTTGTCGCGTTTCAATAAGTTTCGCTTCAAGAAACTGAAAGGGTAAGATGTAATGAAGGGACCCTTGCTGGTGTGTGAAAAACGTTGCGCCGTGTAATCGGGGACAGGGTTAATAAGCGAATAAAATAACGGGTTATTAAATAATTTCTAAATAATAGTGTTTGTAAGCTAACATTTTCGCGTTGATGGGCAACGGACCAATGGCAGTTGACCAACACCATAAACGTGGAGTGATCTGAGGCGTTGACTAAAGTATTGCAAATGATTTTTTAACGCCTGAAATGTGCTTTTGCACTTAAATCTGGGAGGTCCTTAAACTCTAGGCTTTATAGATGTTTTTTGTTTTTGTTTTTAAGTACTTGGTGATATTAACATTCAGATTTAATTTCGCGTGAAAAGTGCTCTTATGATAAGGTCTTAGCGGACAATCACTGTGAACGCTATTTTTTTTTAATGAAAATTTAGATTTTAATATTTTTTGTTATATTCGATTTTGTCCAATATACAGTAGCACCCTTCTCTACTACAGTATATCAACACTAAGTTATTGAGTACTTTCATTGGTTTTCCTAAAATAACCTTTAAAATGTCCGTCCACTAAGCAGAAAAAACATCGAAAGAATCCTCTTTTCCACAGCAATAATAATGTGAGTCACGTTAATGGTATGGATGATGCAAAATTTCAGACCATTAATATGTTTTTCAAACTGGCCTTAATAACTGCCTCTACATGTATTTAATATTCCAAAAAAATGTCTTGAAAGTTACATTTGATAAATCCTATGTGAAACGAAAGCTTTTTTGTGTGCATCTATCCGCGATGAACTTTTATGGGTATTTTATTGCATGGCCATGAATTTAAAATTGTATCTCTATAAATATAACTCACATTTATAGAGGTACTATATAAACGATACTATTAATACCATCCCATGGCATTCAATTTAATATGCAAGATGCATTACATAAATTAATCCTAATCAAGGTACGCTATGAATATTCATCAGCTTTCAATTCACTATACGATTTAGTAGAAACTTTTTATCCGATATAAATCACTTGCAGAAAACACTGCTTATGATTTTACGTAAGCTTACATTTGACTGAGAATAAAAATACACTAATGAAATGAACAGCAAGCCTTGGATAATTTTTGAGAAGACGAAAGCAAAATAATTAGACGGTACTATGAACTAAAATGCATTTTATACGAAACTGTATTTTGACGCATCCCAAATACATCCTACAATTATAAATTTGAAAGGGTTTAGCTTGTATATGTTTTACATAAGCGATAGCCGAATTTCCTTATTTCATTTCTATTCTACTAATCGTTGATTTTACATATAAATATTCAGCGTAAAATTCGGATTATCTTTTTAATCATAATAAATATTTTCAATTTTTTGTTGTTGGCTGTTTTTACTGCTGTCGATTGTCTTTTAAAGATTAAAGAAAAGGAATAATTTTAAATAGAATGTTAAGGACGGCTAATGAGGTGTTGTGTAAAATAATTGAGCCAAAATTATTTTAAGAAGCATCAAAACAGCAGATCAGCGAATTCTTAATATTAAATTAACAAAACTACGAAATAGATTAAGTTGCAAAAAAATAAACAGCTTAATTTAACAAGAAATAATATTACTGAATCGTATAATTGTTATAAAAAATCGACTCGTATACCAAGACATAAATACTTAATTTGATATTAAAAACAAAACCCATTTGCATCATGCTCATATCGATTAAATTGGTCGCAATAGATAAGGTTCTTTTTTGTGCTGTATTACTAAAGCAATAGCTTGCAAAAATTTAAAAAAAAACTTAAATTTTCATTTGCAAAAAAAAAAGACTAATCGCTTTTTAGATGATTGTTTAACGGAGAGTTTTCACTACAGCGCACGATTGGCATGCACATGTATCTGGTTGGAATGTGGGAATATGAATATACTGTACAGACTGTAAAGCTTTTTTGTAATTGCTGGCTCTTTTGTTCCCCCACTTATGGTTATTACGGAATAATATTCCTGATAATTTTGTAAAGTGAGCTCGTCCACCCCAATTTGCGTCGGAAGGATATTGAGTAAGGCCTGCCGTGTCTTTATTTTGAAAATGCCATTAGGGGCCAATTTGTCGCCATAATCGGAGTGGATTGCCTTGCTAGATTGCCTTATTTAAGGGGCAGCTGTTCCAACTAGGCTTACTGTTTGCGCAGCAGCTGCACTTTAGCAGATGGGTATCGAAATCAACGTTTCGTAATTAGATGGAGTTTCTTGCGCGGAAGATAAATAACTTCAGTGCAGCGAACTTTGGGTCATAAATTGACGCCAATTAGGTCATGTTCAAAGTTCTCGGACCGGTGGAGTGGGTTTAAGGAAGCGTTTTTCTGTATCTTTATTGGTACCAAACAGGTCGTCGCAAGAATCTGCCAGATTCAATAATGATTACATCTAATGACTCGCTTAGTTGCAAACGTGATTAAATCTGTAAAAATGCTCCCTGTACCGGAAACTATTGGTCACATTAAAAGCTTCTATTAAGCTGGTTAAGTGAATGATAAAACATGCTCTTATGTAGCCTGAAATTCAATTAAGACATTCTGTCCGTGCACTTAACCAGTTTTATGTTTCTTTTTTTGTCGATTTACAAGTATCAAAAATGTAAACTAAGTTTTAGCGTAATAATGAAGAGAAATTCCAACATTGTGAGGGAGGAATTATGACGTGACATTACTCGACAACTTATTTTGCTTTAATAAAGTTTACAATTTTTAATTCCCATATTGCCTTCCAAATCCAACATACCTTATTATAAATGTTCGATTCTGTTTCAGAGATATTTCGTTCATTAAGTACAAGTTTTTATTTATTTATTATTTTTTTTTTTTGTTGCAGTTTTTACAGATCGACTTTCCCGCAGTGCGGTTACGGGAAAACAGTGAGGATTCATTTAGTTTTAAATGCAGTATTAAATCGCGGTATTCCTAAACCATCAATTGATCTCTGTGGGATTATCCAGTTTGATCAAATATCCATTTCAGGTGTGGCTGGCATCAAATAAGGTGCGTGTATATTCATCTATTTATCCATTCTTTTAAATGTACACCTGTAAACTGAACGTGTTCAATGTATGCACTTTTATCTTTATTCCCGGGGGTTTTTAGTTAATAAGTGGATATTGTTTTTTCTAGTTTACAGTAACTTCTACTATAAAAATTACGTAAAACCCTTTAAAAGAATTATATATTTTTTTATCTCGTGCAATATACTGTATTGTATTTTTGATATTCGATGTTTCTAAGCTCCATGCTATGTTATGCCATCGCACCTAATAAATCTTTAGATTAAACTTCTCATAAACAATAGCAAATGTTTTGTAATGACACTCCGTGTTGATGATGCTCATTGGTGGCACTTTCCTCGAATCATACATATATTAATATTTAGAATTTCCCTAAAAATAACGATATCATTCTTTAAAGGCCATCACATACGATGCAATTTATATCCCGAACTTTGTTTCTAGAGATATTATGGCTTTATGTCTCCCTGTGGGTTGGTAAAAAATTCCTTCGCAAATACATTTGCAGATATATTTCCAGAATAGAAAATGGTCCTAATCTGAGCAACTTATTTCTGGAAAGAAACTGAGGTAATAGGTTTTGCAATCATGCACAAAAGTTTCTTTCTGTTGGATAGCCAGTCAGAAAGTATCTACATGTACGTCATAGGATTTCTAACATTAATCCCCTTTTATCATGATGGTAAGGATTCCACGACAAACAATTTTATAAAACTTCGAAGTTGTTCATGTGTTTATTACTCGTGTTTTAAAACTGTCAATTTTTAGTATCATTCCTGTCCACTGTACGTTGATGTGTTGAGACTATTTACAATATTCCGCATAACTATTGTATGTTATAAGTTAATATGGTTTTCCACAAAATTGTTACCAAATTCGTATAAATATTTTCAGAGAACGTTTTTTCAAATTTAGGCAACAATTCATCGACGAATTTCTAAAACAAGCATCAATAAGCGTCACACTTTAATACACATTAGGGAAGTTGATTAGGTGAACTTTGTGCAGTTTATCTAAAGCCGTGACGTGAATGCATTTGTGCTTTGTTTGCATATGGATTTGTTACGAACCGAAACGGTATCGCAGCAAACATCTTTTGAAAAAAACACGATATATACACGCCTAGTATATTATCAATTTCGACTCGAATTGAGTGTTAATCTGGTATACGTGTCATTGTTCTACTTTCGAACCTATTATTGACGTTAAAAGCCATTTTGAGTACATGTAAACACTTATCTTCTGGCAATAGCTTTCATATACGATAGTCCCGCCAAACCTTTCATTTTCTGTAACATTGATGGCTTGCTGGTTAAGCGGTTAGGCAAACTTGAAGTCACGTTTGCGGAAACATGTAATGCACTGATTGTCTCGCCCTGTGATGACGTCGCACCCAATGCATGATTGAAAATCTTTGGTACACAACTACTCAACCGCCAAGCCTTCCCACATACGTGTATTTTATTTCATCACGTAGATAAAAACTTTAGTTTGCAAGTCCGGTTATTTTTAGATACCGACTGCAAAAACTTCTAACACTCCAGTGCGCTCCTATTTCTATGTTACGCAGAACTAATAAATCTTCCATAAAATATCCTGCATATATTGCGAATAGCACGCGGAAAAATGTTTTGGTCACCTGGTTCGTATCAGCCTGTACTAAAATAACTTCATGAAATACACCGAACAGATGTGGACATGTATTTCATCATGTTATACCTTGGTCTAAAATACCTGTATACGTTGTAAGCATCATTTTAAAAGTGAATCTTTTATAGAAATTCATGATGCAAAAATATATATATCTTTTTACAATTCTTGAGTGTTATCACTCGGACTTCCTATATCCATTTCAATCGAATGGCCAGCCACCGTGATTAATTAATTAAAAACAAATTAGAAAATGTTGTACTTACTGCTAAGTCTGGTCCATAATGTGCTTGTTCATTTTCTCCCAACGTTTTTCCGGATACCACAAGCGCGGATAAAGTGACCAGAATGGCCAAGGCGTAGAACCTCCAAACACTGGACATTATTTTAATTTGTTGGATTGAAAAATGAGTTTCGACGAAATAGAATCTGGTTCACAGTAGAAATATTCGAGCTAGAAGAAAAGTAACATGTTTTTTTTTAATTTGATTGAAACGTTGAAGAAACATTGAACTCGCTGAAAGTAAACAGTAAACGTTTTTGGATTAAATGAATATTTGGACATTCTCGAAGGGATGCGGCTTATCATTCTTGAAAAGGGATCCACTCCCTGACCTAAACATTTGATAGCAATGAGTCCAATTACAGTCAATGAGTTTCTTAGATCAGCCTTACGTCTTTAATCAGAAACTTTGCAATTTATTTTTATTCAGCAGCACAAAATTCCAGATCAGAAATAGGACACGGTGTTATTTGATGCCCCAAAATATAGATAAAACTGATGCTCCAAAAGATAGATCTAAATTGATACGGTATTGGACTGAACTCTCTATTCATTTAATGTATATCCGAAGAAAGATTGAAATTAGAGATATAGTATTCCCCGTATACATGAAATCATTTAATATGCTGTTTGTTCTGGTCACGTAATTGACTCGTTTGAAATTTGAACCAGTTTTTGCTTATACAGATCTTTTGCATTGCAATCTTATATCAGATCAATCAAAAACAATGATTATAAATACAAAATATGGTATTTATTAACAAAATTAAACATACCTACAACAAGTATGGCAAATGTTTTCTGTGTGATTATTATATATAAATTGCTTGTATATTTTTCTCTTAAAACAACTAGTTTTATCATCAATCAGCTTCTATATGATCGTAAAGTCTTGTACTGAACTGCAAATTTATTGAAAAATTTATCAAATCTTATAATCCTGTGGTCATTTAAACCTCTGTTATACTTGTAATCAAGCATCATTTATTTTATATGATGATACGATTTTATATTAATGTTCATAAATTTAGAAAACATGTCTAAAATTTATTGCTAGATTCATTTATATTATTATTATGCAGCACTTATACACATAAGTTGTGCTGCAACTTTGTTTTCGAAAGGGGACCGCGTTAAAAATATTGCACATTCAGGCAAAATTAATCTTGAATAACGTTTTGCATTTTTTAAGTTAAAGTGTCATTTCGCATTAGCATATTTGCGTCTCGAGGATTTTATCAGATTTATGAAATTTAAAATATTATAATGTATTGCCGGTATTAATCGTCTTGCCGAGAAAAATGCATTTTAGTTCTAGTTTAACAACATGACGTTGAATAAATTTTGGAGATATATTTAAAAGATAAATTTTCAAGATTTAAATCTAGAAGATATATTGGTTGTCTATATAGACGTTTTAACGTAGAACAGCATCATCATATTTATTCTCTCGCGTTAACTTTTCTCATTTTCTCATTTCTCGCATGTGTGCCATTTATTTCCATATCAAATTGAGTTATGTAGAATTTCCCGTGTATATTATGCCGAAAGCGAAATGTAACATGGATACGCTCATTACTTTAGACGAATACGTAGGAAATTGAAGTAAAATATGCGTAGTTTTTCGTTATAATGTCAAAGGCTACAAAGCCGAACTACAAGCAGTGTAGATACTGTAGTTATTGCAATTCTCTTTATGTACGTATTACTCCCGTAAGGGTATCCTCGATAAAGGGTGTTTTGGAACGCAGTAGCTAAAGACTTGACAAAGTGTTGGGGTTTAATTTGTCATTGGATAATTAACAGCACAATGAGAACGATAAAGATAAAAAACTAAGTAGGTAAAATTGTTTAGCAATAGTTTTGGTTTGCTTTATCGTATGTTTTTACATGTATTGTCAGTCGTCATCATTAATGGTGTTTTTACTATGTAGCTTCTCATAGTTGACATGCTGTTATAGGCTACTGCAGATATCTTAACATCTATTTAATGTTTATTTATTTTAATCTTTTTACTTAGTTTCACTTATTTATTATTAGAGTTTGAAATCTAGTTGAAAAGGTTATTTACGCAATTACAAATTACATCCCACCTAAAATTAGGTGTTCGAGTTGGGGCTACGAATTAAATATAGCTTATTATTAGGGATTTTTAATCAGTTACAGTATGCCTAAATCTGTTTAGTACAACGTTTTATACTGCATACTGTACTTGTATAAAGGCGTTTTATTAGCCTAATCATTCTCGAGGAAAATTAATCATCTTTGTGTTATTGTACCGCGAATGCTATATTAAATTGATCTAAATATGCACCTATAATGAAAAAGGTACGAGGAATGGGGGAATTGAGTCAATAAAAAGTGTACATACAAGCAGAAGGGAGAGTTTAGTGTTGAAAGTGCACGAAAGAAATCATTCAAAGGTGTACTTAATGACTTATCCCATGCTCACTTCCTGGTTTAATTCTTAATTTAGCCTTCCATGATAATCATCACATGTTCATGCTGTAGACTTTCCTTAACTAAAATCAAGGTATTTATTTCCATTCCATGATAATGAAATCATCGAGATACATGCAGTGAGTCTTTGGGATGGTTACAACCATGAGTAAAATTAAATGACGCATTTGAAGTTTATTTTGCTGTTACCAATAACGAAAATAATTCTTAATAGACGCGGTAGAATTAAGGTTTTAAAACTCTTGAATAATTCAAAGATAAGTTTCCCTACCTCCCTGTTCATAAATATTTATCGAAAGCAGTAACAACATTTAAACATGCTTATATGAGCTCTTTTCTTTAGCATTAATTTCTTAATTTCGGTACGTAAAATAAAGAGAGCATAATATTCTTTTTTTTTTGTTTGGCAAACTTTGCGCCAACAGGAAATAATGTTTTTTTGTATAAATGTATGTGTGGACGCATTTTATGAATTCGGCCTGTAACACTTTGTTTTATAAGCAGGTTATTATTAGTTATATATTTATTTACATTATTGAAATAATGGGTTCAGAGACTCGTGAAATTAATTTCCAGAAATATAGATATCATATTGTAAACTAGGAACTACGACGAAAAAAAGTTTGAGAAATATTTCGATGTCTTTCAAAAATAATCCGCAGTGTCGTATGTTTTACTTTTTTAATCTTGTTGGCGCATACAAATTTCAGAGAAAACATAACGCAAATGTTATTTAAGTATATCTGGTACTGGAATATTTTCCAAAAGATACATCTTGCTAATTCATACTTGTCTATTAAGTTATAAATATATGGAAATACTTCAAAATATCGCTACATTTTCCCATTTAAAGATTTCAAGAATTAAGCATATTGGTACAAAAACAATTCTGTATTGAGAAACTACTCTTTTATATGCATGCATGCATCATTTATATGATGAGCTTCTGTCAAAATTGAAACTATTGCTGCATAAGGTTATGTCCCCTATAGTCTATTTAAGGAAACCCCATAGTCTTTAAGAAAACAAACAAGTCTGTAAATAAGACCACTCTTGTTCAGATGTATTAAAAGTAATGTAAAAAAACTACGGTTTTGTCACCTACCTTGGGTTCAGGTTCGGGCTCTGGCTCTTGGCAGGATATCTGAACTCACCCGCTGTGCAAGGCCTATATAGCCCCACCACGTGGTCCTCTGACATCACAGTATGCGTCACTCGTTCTTCTCGCCCAATAAGTACAGCCTTACTCAAAAGTCAATAAATTTGCAATTTTTTTCTACCCTATCCCATGTACAGAATGTGTACTGGCGTTACATAGTAACTCTCGTTTTGACGGAATTATCAAACACATATTTATCTTTTTATTGCGCCTGTTTTTGCTCCCTCTTTTCCCATGACGTAATGCGCTTACTCGGGAAATATCCCTTTTAAATGGCTGGGTGCTATTTATTCTGCCTGATCCCAAGTCTTACGGGCTTAACGCTTGCGCTAAAAGTCAAGGCGAAAATTGAGTGAAAATAAAATCAAAATGGCATAGTGAGTCAAACCAGCTTAGCGGAGATTGTGGGATAATGATTATCATGCTTGCCATTTGTCCACCTGTCGTACGTCGTCGCCTTTTTTTTTTTTTAAACTTTAAAAAGGAGTTTTATTCCTAAATGGGCAATCACTGCAATCACGTGTGCTATGCGTGATTGCCTGCTTCTTGGGGGTTAAAATATGAAATATGTGGCGTTAAACCATGAATCATTTTAGACCGCTGTCATGATATGTATTTTTCTTCGCCCTGTCATGCTCGTTGGTAGAAAATCAAGAAACGGAAGTAGGTCTACTGGGAAAAAAGGGCCAGTTGTATTTTCCACAGCTTATCGAGATAAAGTTTCGTTTTTGGTCGTTTCAGATTGCACAATGCTATTTTTTTTTCTTAAAATTGATAATCACAGGCTGTTACCACACGTTTGTCGTAGTTTATTTTGCTATACAACAACACTCTCATTTTCTGTAGAGAAAAGCTGCCATTCTGAAACAATGTCATACTAAAAGAAAAATATTTTTTGTGCATATCACAAGAAAAAATAGCATAGTATATTTAAAATACGTAAGAACACAAACGTGAAGAGTATTTGCTCTGCTCCGCAAGTTTTTGTGTTAATTTCAATCAAGTACTTTAATTTCGATCAAAGTACTTTAAGTACTTGATTAGAAGATTAAAAATAAGCAACTTAGGAACCAATTAGGAACATTTTTAAACCTGCATAGCGAAGCCCTTAGCTATAGTTTCTGCTCTGGTGAATTTAATTAATTTCCTTGTTTTACTTTTTGGAAATTTGTCCCAAAACGAATAAACAGATTGGAACAAAGAGGTTATTAAACTGATTATAGAAACTAACGGTTAAACATTTATGTCGTTATACTTTTTTAAGACAAAAAACTCATAAATGGACAAAAAATCACTACTCTCAACGAGAGCTTAACTCCATTCTCGAAAGACATACTATGTACTGTATATTTTTACCTCTGAATTTTTCCACACTTTGAGCCTAAGGGAGAACCCACGTGTTTCGCATATATGAATAACAGGAAACTGTTTTTATGCGACCAACGGGGAGCTCCACGGGTCATCTTGTATCAGTCCACTTTGCCCATTGAGCTGCCAAGTGCGAATCTTACTTAAAAAAGTCAAGTAAGAATTCAAAACAGCACGTCTCATCGCATTATGACCTAAAAGTACTGGCTTGTTCAACGTGTTTTTAACTTAATCAGAGCCAATGCCATAACCGTGAAGCAGTAGGACATGGGTCAACCCTCGGGAGACGTACATTATACGGGATAAGAAACCAATAGGATCAGAAATTTGCATTGAAATTCACTAGAGGGGGAGCAAGAAAATGAGGCAAAACTCAGTGACATGCAGCCATTCGGATGACGCCTTGGAGCGCCTAGGAGCACTTGGAAATTGTTAAGACTTCAACTATGTTGGTTAAATGAGAATTTGTTGACCAATTCAAACATCATTTTTCGATAAAAGAAGAAAACCCGCGAAGGAAATATAAAACAACGTATAGAACAACAGAAAACGTTTATTAGAGGAATTCGTTTGTGACTAAGACTCGTGATTCAGTCTTATGGAAAACCATAATTTGACACTTGGTAAATCTGTTGCGACGGGTATTTGCAAGGGGAATTGTTTCATGGGGAAATGAAATTGTTCTAGGAATGAGCTTCCGACGCAAAAGAAAAATTATATCCAAATTCGAGTAATATTTCAAAATGTAAGAAATATACCGGGGTACTAATATTACAAGTCTAAAAAGGGCCAAAATACTTGCTCAGTTCCATGAATGTATTGTATATTGATTGTGATAGTAACATGCTTAAAGCAGAAACAAAGCTGTGTTTTGTAATGTTTTTTTCTAAATGTTATAATTACGTGTTTCAAATACATTTTTTGTGTGGAAAATTGACTGTTTTATTTTGAAATCCTTCTTTAATGTTTCAGATTATTTAAAAAGTAACCGCGCGCGAAGAGTGCATTTGAAACGTAATTTCAAATATGTTTTTCCCATGTGATCCAAGTGCTTTTCCGTAGAAGTTGAGTGCTTCCGCCTTAGTTTCATCTTGTTTGCCAATTCCTTGGAGGTTTCAACCAGAAACTTCACCAAATTGGTAAAAACCGTCCAAATAACTCGCGAAAAAAGGTTCGCGATCAAATAAAAGTAGATTTGGCTGAAAGTTACGACCGTTAAATTCCTAAGAAAAGCCACCCTTATAAACGCGACGCTTTTATTGACCGAAATAAGGCGCAGAATGTCTGGCCCTGACCAATGGTCAACCGTTTTGTTAACCTATGTTGGCTCGTTGCGCATTCCATACTCCTCTTACTTATGAATACAGTTCATGTATTTCTTCTGCTATTGTACATTGTAAGTGAGAAATGCGTGTTTTTCACTATATCTTTCTCTCAAGAAAAGTAAGTTGTTTATTTAAACTTTACTGTACTTCTTGTGCCAAATTATTATCTTCAATAATAGTTGTAAGGCCTTGTGGCCTTACCAAATTATTATTTTGACCAAATTACTAGTAGTTTGCCAGTGTACTTGTGGCTGTTCGTATGCACCCATCATCAATTGTATGATCCTTTATTTTAAGCTGCCTGCAAATTATTTACTAAAATTGAAAGTTAAAGTGGACAGTTTAACTGTCAACTTTTGTAACCAATCGAATACCTTTTATCAGTATGCTATGGTAAGGGTACTCAGAAGCGTTACGAATCGTACGTACTATGGCAGTCGTAAAGTCACGTGGGCAATTTCGGTACGCTAATTGGTTGAACAAATTCATTCAAGGTTGTCGTTGTTTTTATATCAGTGATGTATTTCTTTGCTCTCTTGACCTCACGACCGCTATGTCTATAATGATTCATTAGCATTTGATTTAACGTATTTCTTTAACCAATAAAACATGATTTTTCAGACACGTACAATGATAAACTTGCATAGAGTTTAGAAACACATCGTCCCATGTTGCATGTAACTACAGTACACATATGTACAGTAGTATAGACACAAAACGAATCGCATTAGAATCCCGATTATTCTGAACCAGATTATCCCGAATCTAACCGGGGTCTTTGTGTACATAAAAATATTGGCATCATTTCTATTTCGCGGGAAAAATTGCAGGAAATGAATGTCCTAGATATGACTTGGTTATAAAATTTATTTAACATGAAATAATCCAACAATCTTCTGTATTTCTGGAGTGCCAAAAAGACGGTATTTGCTATTATTGTCTCGCATTCCGTATCATGATATGCAAATCCATGATTGAAATCCTGGTTGGTAGATGGCAGTCTATGCCTATTAAACGCACGTTGATCCAACTTTGGTTTTCCTCTCAATCTTTTTTTCGGCAACTTTTCAAGCGCGATTGCACTCTACGCAATCTCTTTTGCATGCTACGGTTGTGTATTCTATGCTTATCGTAAGGTGACGGGCTGAATTTTGAATCCCTGATTTGCGACACGCATTAAGTGGCGAAATGAGAACTGTTGAACGCCAGTGAAGATTTTTCGCCGAAATGTCGCAACTTCTGAGCCTTTTTCCTCTTCAAACTAATGAACATGGAGATAGTTTGGGAAAAAACATCTCATTTCTAATGTATACGTCCATCAATGATGGCTATCGATTTTGAAAGGCTATGAAACACGCGCGTGCACCAAAAAGTGATGGGCAAATAAAAAAGCAAATGGATTTCAAGGAGATGGATGATGGAGAATGATCGAAAAGTTTACTTTTGTTTTGATGTTTTGGTCACCGAAGAATTTTTAGTGCTTCTTTAAATACACTGTAGTTGCATTTGAAAGTGAATGCCTCGCCGTGGTTGGACTGCCCTTCGGAGAATTCATTGTTGCCAGTCAACAAAATGATTTTGTTTTTAAACATTGTTTGAATAAAATCTCAAGAGACTTAAGGAGAGTGTGATGACTTGCTAGTGAGAAAACAAATTCGATATTTTTTTTGGAAACCCCTATTTTTTAAAAAAAAAAATGCCGCACATGTATAAAACTTGTCTTTACGAGTATTTACATAAATTAGCCAAGCGGAAGAATATTTACTTGTGATTATCATATTTTCTTGAAATTCTTTAGCAAAATCCTCGCTTAATGATAATATGCTTAACGTATTTATAAAGTTGCCAAATAACTTTTGATTCGTTCAGAAACGTTGATTCCAAGAATGTCTTCCTATGTAGCTTTTTTTCCTGTTGTAATATGTATTATACAAAATTATTTTTCTATGGAGGTGCGTCAACCCTTCCTTCAGGTTTTAATGGGTTCGATGTTCTTTATACTGTGCTCCAATGCATATGTTACTATTAACGTAGTGCAATTTAATGTTTTAAATATAATTCCAAATCATTGATTTTGATTTCAATACACTAGATATTTTAATCACACCCTGTACCAAAGAATTTCGAGTGACCCTATTTTCTGTAGTATGACTTTAGATTTAACTATTAATAAATCAATGCTGCGTCATTATGGGAAACGCCAATGACATCTAAAGTAATCTCATTACAAACTATGAATAACAGTGTCAGTTTTGCTGAAAAAAAAGTTGTGGATACATAAACTGCATGACGCTAGCATTTATGCGATATGATCAGATAACTCTCGAAGTGGATGTCTTGTTAGTATACAGTAAAGGTTCTACGAAACTTGCCTACTTCTACTATGATGAATTTTCACGAAAATGTAATTTTTATTCAATTATATCAGATGTCAAGAAGAGTGCAAGCGTTCCTTATATTACTGATGCGAAAAGTTACCAATCTTAAAAGGAATCAATTCTTACGGCGACATTTCGTCATAAGAAGGTATAATAATCAAACATTTATTCACCCCTTCTATAGTATGATTAGTCTGCCCTAAGTTATTATACCGATTTGTACGATTTGCAGGTACGTGTTTTTGTTTGAACACTATTTCAATTAAATCTCTAGAACATATTATTGGATCAAAGTTTTCTGAGAATTTTTGCTGATTATTTGAATTAAATATAAAAAATTAAGGATAATTCTCGAACTCCTTTTCTTATAAATTAAAAAAAAATGCAAATTTTTGTATCGAAAGCTGTAATGAGTCTGCAAACATGAGGAAGCTTCCAATTTTTCATAATTCTGTAGGATTTTGTTTTTTTTTTCATGCAAGGTATTTAACCAATTA
>JAQGAO010003439.1:0-17023 GCA_034697705.1 Ommatoiulus sabulosus | reverse complement strand
CAAAAAAAGTCACGTGATAAGGCTGCTCTGGCATGCTCGTTACTCTACCCTAGTGGGCCCAACCGAATTCGCCATAAGGTCAAGTGAAACTGATCGCAAAGTTACCATTGGAACCAAGGCGAGTGACATATTGGGTTCAGTCTCCAGTGACACTTGACCATGGACAACGGACTGAATGCGGCGATTAGTGATCGATGTCTTTAATTTCAATGGTCAGCACGTCACTAAGGTCAAGTGAAACTGATCAAAAAGTGACCATTGGGACCAACGTGAGTGACATATTGTGGTCAGTCTCGAGTGACGCATATGACCACTGAAATTGGTTTACATTGGAAGTGAACGACGAAATTGACCTACATTATTTCAAAGGGACCAACTGACCATCGATATTTAAGGTACGTTAAGTGACAACTCGAGTTAGTCATAGACAGAATATGACCATTAGGAAGATTCTGTTTACCATCCAGAATGACCACAAGCCACTTCCTTTGAGTAAATATAGTGACCATAACCTATAGTTCGATCCATACGTACCTCTTTCGCGGTGTCGATGGCACGACGGCGTCGAATTAAAAGTCCTTGAATTATAAAAAAATGAAATGTAAATGATTAATGGAGTAATTACCGGCAAAAATTCACGAGAATTATAAATGGAGTCTTTCTCAGTTTCAACTGCGCATGCGCATGCCGCCACCTAGCGGCCAAAACCTCATTACTTTAGGCTGGAAAGAAAACGCATGTGGCTATAGGCGCGTTTCAGAACAACGTTATTACAAAAATTTGGAATTGATATCTACCCAATTTTAAACAGTTATCTTAATATTTAGTAGAGGAAAGGCTAAATAACATGAATTGGACTTCATATCTAAAGCCCCGTATACACTATGACAAGCGGAAAACAAAAAATCGTAAACGTACGGAGCCCCATAGCGGAAGATTATTTTATTTTTTATTTATTTTGTAAGTAATGACGCAAAACGCGTCATTTAACGCATATTGCCCGTATGTACGTTTCTTCCTAGCAATCTACATAGGGGAACCTCTGGGCACTATGCGTCAAATAACGCGTTTTGCGTCATTACGTACAAAATAAATTTTTTTAAAAAAATCTTCCGCTACGGGGCTCCGTACGTTTGTGGGTTTTCGTCTGCTGTTTATCGCATTGTATACGGGCTTAAAAATAATCAAAAGTTTAAAATTTAAATTGTAAACCGAGTTATTTTTGTGTGTGTCCAAAATCTACATTGGACTCAATAGTAATGCGCTAAAGTTGGAAAAATTCACGTGCCTGCTTTTGGTAATCCTTTGCGCTTAAATTTTCCAATTTTTCGGAAATTTATCATGAGAAAAAGGTTTCCTTGCTCCATTTCTTTAATTTCAATAAAAAAGTAACGCTTAAGAATTATTTTCCTGCCGTTGGTACGTCCTACAACTCCATGCTTTTGCTATACCTCGATAGCTTCGATCGCATGGTGGCCCAGCCGGAAGGTTTCCATTTTCGGCCACCAGTCGAGCGACGGAACTGAGAAAGACTCCATTGGAAGTACTCGTTTTCGGATGGAACTGACCGTCAGCTGTTCCACTTATTTCGAATTGTACGCGCTTCTAGTAGAAGCACCACCGTGCAGGGGCCATTCATAAAACATGTCATCAAAAAAACAATGGACGGCTTTTAAGGACTGCTTTTGATGTTTATGTCGATGAATTAATTGATAATAAAATGATTAAATTAAATGATAATAAGTTAATTTGTTATTTTAAAAATTTGAGGAACGATTTTTGTTATCAAAAAGTCGAAAGAACAGTGTTTCTTTTTTTTTTTTTTTTTTTTTAAATTGTGAAATTATTTCTCTTATAAATTTGGTAAATTTTGTTCTCTTAAAAATATTAGTTAACAATTTAATTTTTAAAAAAAGTGCCACACAGGTGTTTTTTTAAACAATTTGGTAAATTTTCTTTTTCAAAAAGTTGGTTAAAATGTTTTTTTAAAAAATTCGAGGAAATACGTTCTTTTTTAAATTTTAAAAAAATTAAAGATTTTGTTGTTGTTTTTTTTAAAAAGAAAAGACGAGAAAACGGGAGTTTTTTTTTAAAAAATTCGGTGAATATTTTTTTCACAAATTTGGTTAATATTTTTTTTAAAACTTTTTAAGAAACAATTTTTTTAAAAAAAAAAATTTGGTAAATGTTCTTTTTCAACAATTTGGTTTACAATTTTTTAAAAAAAATTCGAGAAAAGTTTTTTTTCAAGGGGGGGGGGTGTAAACCAAGATATGGGGTTAGATGCTTCAAAGTTTTTTGGGTGGAATATTTCATTCGTTTAAATTAGGAGGAAATTTTTTATGTTTTTGGGCGGTAAAATTCATGGAACAACATTTTTTTTTGGGTCAACAATTTAAGAAATAAGAATGCGGGAAAACCTTATATTGTTATTTCAATTTTTTTAAAAATGTTCTCGAAATGGATCGATATTGGTGTTATTGGAACGCTATAACAAGAATAGAGGTAGGCCTACTCACTGAAGGACGCTAGCAGTATGAAGAAGAGGTGACGCCAAGACTTGCATCAGCTAAAGAATATTGAGGATTAGTCCAAGGAACCAACCAACACTCAAGAGATGATTTCGGGAGCGGGTATAACAGAAGCCAGCCAGACCTTCATCGCCAGTCGCTTCCCAGCTTGACTCCCACTGCAGCTCTGCTCCCTGCTTCTGCAAGAACGAATCATTCATTACTTTGTTGTAATTTCACTCTCATATATCTTTACGTTTTGTACTAAGAGCCATTGAATAAACACAATCTGCCGTTGACCCTAAATATACTCGTATTTCCGTTCATTCCTTTTTTTCCCCAACGCTTATCTAGGCGACCGACGAACCCCTAAGCCGAGTCTTATCGCTCAGCTTGGTCCAGACTAGCTGGACAGTGAACTGAACCCAAGGCTCATAAAAAACCTCAGCAGGCTTTCCCTCGCTTTTGAGATTTATCACATAAGAGAGGAAGCTCTCACTTATAACTGGCGCCAAACGTGGGGCTCGATCAATCCTCACCCGAGGCGTCTCAATATCGACACCCAGGGATATTTGAAATATTCAGAGGCGTCAATCAAATTAGAACGATGACACAAAATGTGGAGTGGTCATTTCTGGAAAGAAAAACTCTCCCAATTATGAAGCATCCACGCTGCCGAACAGGCAGGACGACTCGGTCACCGATCAGGGTATTGATCGCCCAGACAATAGTGGTCAAATAGGAACCACGTCGTCCGGATCGGAGGAACTAAAAATTATGCGTGATCGTCTAGACAGATAAAGGACAGATAAAAAGTGTGCAAAGCCGGGTAAATTTACCGGCGAATGCAGTCAATCCGTCGAGCTCAACGATTGAGCAGAAAGAAAAAAGAATTACGTCTGATACCACCCTAAACGCATCGCAATGTCTTAAACAGCCAAGGCATCCTGCCCAGATAGCCAACCCTGTAGCGATTCATGTAAATTAAACACCAATCCCACTTATGGAGGGACAACCGTCGGAGACAACCAAATGGGATGTTTGGGACGTAGCACGTCTGGTTACTGCCATTGGAAAGTTCAATGAAGACAAGGAATTTTTCAGTGCCTGGCAGCGCACCTCCTTGAGGATAACTTCCTCCCTGAGAATAACTTCCTCTCTGAGGATAACTTGGGTAACCCCCATAGGCCGCTGGAGGAGCATAGCCAGGTTGCGATTGTTGGATAAATCCCACCGTTGGCCCCGTGCTTCGCCATCCGCCCATGTTTGGGTTAACACCTGTGATTTTGAAACACTTGTCAGCCTCATGGCCAGGCTTTTTACAGAATTGACAAATACGATCCGAATTCCTCAAGTTGCCTCTCCCCGGATTAACGGGAACCGCCGGAGGAGGTACTGGTGCACTTGCCCCGCCTGGCGCTGTTGAAAACGTTCCAACAAATCCATCCGCTGGGAATCCGGAACTATGGGGAGACTTATCCCTTGTATTTCCCTTTTTAATTTTCACATCTAATTTGACCATGTGATCCAAAAGTTCCTGAAGTTTTTTCTCCATTTTTTCCATTTTTTCGATTTGGCCCTGGGAATTCACCTCTGGCCTTGTTTCTACCAACATGTTTAACTTAGCACTTCTTCCCATGATGGACTTGTTGTTTTCCATCAACTCAGCGTCCGCGATGGCTTCCTCTAACGTTTTAGCATCCAAGGTGATGACTGAATTTTGATAAATAGGTAACAGTCCCGCTCGAAATTGGGCAAGGACAAACAATTTTTCCCTATCGGTGGGCTTGTTATCGAAGATCTCATTTGATTTAGTGAGAAGTCGATTGGCAAAAGCCCGAACCGATTCTTGGGGTTCCTGATTCATCGAAGCGAAAGCTGACATTTTAACCGTCACGGGTTTTTTAGGTTCAAAGGCCTGGTACATTTCTTTTACAACAGCTGCCCAATCGGTGCCAATCCTACAATTAGGACTCTGCTGCCAAAAGGCTGCAGCTTTCCCCCTCAATTTAGAGTGCAAAACTGCTATAGCAGTTTCATCATTCCAATTTGACACCTTCTTCACCCGTTCGAAATCATAAATGTAATTTCGTATCTCGATAGTGTCCTCACCATTGAAGGTGGTGATAATACTGAGAGGGTTAACTCCCTGAATTCCATGGGCTGTGGATCCCCCCAACCCTGAACTAGAGGTTGCCGCGGCTGAGGTTATGGGTGTCGTTATCGCACTCGTTGTCACGCTTGTTGTCGCTGTGACTGTCGGAATCGAGACCGTTACAATCGAAGTCGTTGGGGTTGTTGCAGTGGTTGTCGTCATTGTGACTCGTGGGAGGGTAAACTACCTAATCGTCGGTGGGTGAATTTACGATAGAAGGATCTGCGTAAGTAAACACCAAAGGAAGATCAAAACTCTCACAATGGGATAAGTGCAACACAACGTCACCCTTGTTCACAATGGATACCGTAGAGGTTGGGTTTACAAATAGACGCACCAAAGGCTCCAATTTACCACCTGGATATTTATCGCTGCTGTTTCGATAATAATTTACCTTATTCGGAAACCTAAACCACCCTTGAAGGTAAATGGATTGCTCAGAGTGTGGTGGAAGTTCCAATCGAAAGGGACACAACACACAATAAGATTTTGGAGAATCCGGGCACCGCTCGAGAATCCTGAAGGTCGGATCCGCACACCTGTTAACCACGTAAATAAAATTGCGCATTCACAAAAATCACAACCGAAAAACAATTCTCTCTCTCTCGCTCTCTCAAAACTTTAAAATTTGCAAAGCCAAATTGGGACAAAAATTTGTAAAATCCTGTTCACGACGCCAGTGTAAATTTGGTCAAAGGGATACACAACCTTATGTTCCGCCTTGGAGGGTTTAACTCCGGACAGCCGGTAGAATCAGTACCGTGAGTGGAGGCTTGCAGGTATTTTTAATAGCGCTGAATTTTCAAATGCAAATTCAAAAATTATTTCAACATCAAAAAAAAATTAGGTGAGAGATAAATAAAAAGAAGAGAGAGTCAACGCAAAATATGAGAGAGAGAATCCGTGTTTATTTCGGTCAATGAATACACCTTCAATTCAATTCAACTTCAGAACTCTGTAAATGGTAAATGAAACACTGTTAAAAATAACTCAAAAATACGCAAGCAATAGACCGTAACTCAATGTATTTGGTGACAATAACGAAATTCTTATTTAAATATTCGTTTGATAAAAATCAATTTTTAGTTCAGGATAATTAATTTTAAGTGCCCTTTAGCAATTGACCGAACTGATCTATTCTTGATTTATAATTCTAAAAATGTTTTTATATCCAAATTCCAAAATCCACAATTTCAAAATTTCAAACTGTCGAAATATCCAGATTTCAAAATAGGGTAATTAATTTTAACTTCAAATTTATATGTATATATTCTACCAAAAATGCTTGACCGAATTTCGACAAAATTTCTTCTTGAATTAATTTCAATTTCTTATTCTCAAACCAAGTCAGCTTGTTAATCAAAGTTTCCAATTTTCCAAATTTCAAAAATGTTAAAAATTATAAAAATTTCAAAATTCTTCTCTAAATAGATTCGATAATAGGGGGTTTTCCAAACAGGAACCGAGCGTTAGAAAGAAATCACGCTCTCGTAAGTGTAACACTAGGATCACGGTATCAACAATTATTCCAATCACCGATCCCAAAACTCCGTACAATATAAACCGTGGTGAGCACTTTCAAATTGAAAAAGAGCGTAAAATCGCAAATAAAACAGGACGTGATGATAATCTTATTTACTCCGATTATAATTTCTTAAACATAAGGCTTAATTCTAAAACAAATATTTCACGCTCGCATGCCAAAACACTATTAACTTCAAATTTTATCAAGAGCTACGGGTAAGATAGTTGGGCCTATTTAGTTTCTGTTTTTATGATATACCGCAATAAATAAACTAGACGATAAGGAGCGCGTGTATTTTCGAAAGGGAATTTTCAGCAGTGGAATTTTGAGAAATGAAATGCTTTTATTTATTTATTTATTTATCTATTTATTTATGAATTTATTTATTCCTTTATTTAATTTAAATCTCAGAATAATTAGAGCGCCTGGTGCCTCAATAATCGAATAACCTTATATGTAATCAGATAAGAGGGTTTATTTATTAACGGAATAATGCGCGCCTCACGCAATTAGTACTTTTAACGTTAAAATCTATCAAGCACCGCGTAATTTAATTAACAGAAAATGAGCGTGAATTCCTAAAACCTGCCGCTATGCGCACGTTGGAATTAAAGGCGAGGTGCGTGGAAGAAACAATTTTTCGTTCGATACGCGTTCAAAAATAGGCGAGCAGCATTTGAATATCTTTTATGATCTCAAAATGTTACGATAGTTAGGCTCACGTGAAAAGGGTAAAATGAGAATATTTCCTAGTTTAATTAATATAATTTAGGGTTAATTTGGATAAGTCCAACAGGTATACCAAATGCGATTAGCACGAATTGAAATATAGCAATGTAATTTATATTTTCGGAAAGATATGGAGTACAACTTCCTTTTGAAATTACACAAAAAGGTGCTGCCAAAATATGTGCGTTTAGAAACAAATGAGCACAAAAGGAGCAATCCAGCAAACAACAATTTTCTCCTTTTTAAACAATTTTGCCAGCCTCTTTTAAATGACTTTAAAATCTTACTTTTTATTTTTTCCGATTCCAGTTTTCTTTTCTTCTCACTGTCCTTTGTTGCCGTTGTCTGCACTGCAATCCTGCATGGTTGAGATCTGCTTCGGTTTTCTTTAATTTTCCACTGCCGCTGTCCCCAGGTAACATTAACGATCTTCGATCTTCGATAGTTCTTTGTGATTTCTTTACAAAACGTTCCTTGAAAATCGATGTTGATTCACTCGCTGTGGGCAATTTCCTTGTAGCATACAGTTCAAGATCCTGGATCCTTAGTCCCTTGTAGTTCGTTTCAGCAATATGGTAAGTATAAAAGAAATACTTGTAGTTAGAATTGTTTTGAAGTGACTAAATTTTCGTTTTAAGTCAGTTGTGTCAACTGACTGACTCGGGAGGTAACTTTCACAGTTTTTTCGTTTCCAAATTTGTTTATCTAAATTTCAAGTTCAGATAGTAGTTACTGTAGCACATTTAACTTCTCCAATATGGTTGTAGCACAATGAAATTCCCAGTATCTTAATCCTTTGATTCTTGGTAACAGCTTATTTGGCTCCCGAGTGATTTTTTAATTGCCGTCCGGCCTTTTTGTTTAAGTTTTTTGGTAGGGTTTTTAATTTAATTCTAGATTCTTATTTGTCGTTTCAGATCCCGTGATGAAGTTTCGTGTGCAAATTCACAGTTCTGAGCGCCCCTGGCGGATTTTTGGTATGTATATTTCTATTAATTAAATTGATATGTTTTCGTTTTTTGGGGGGAATATTTACGATGACAGTTTGGTTTTTAGTTTCGTTTTTAATGGGGTTTTGCGGGACAACGCGGCGCAAAAAGGGGACTTCGAGCATCACCAGATGCTATTTTTCGGGTTTTGGCTTTCGGTGTTTTTCGTTTTTTGTGGGCTGACCTCGAATGGTCAGCAACCCTCGCTGTCGCTGGGTCGGCCAGATGACAGTGAAGTAAATTCATCCGAGTTGCATCCTAGGAGAAATTTAAATTTGCGTATCATAATTGTTATGTTATAAGATACATAAACAAGTCAGTTTTATCGAATTATCACTTTAAATTTTAAGTCTATGGTTTGGAAAGTGCTTAAAATGCAGTTTAAAAATCAAAATAATGAAGTTATTTCATCCGAGTTGCGTTCTAGGAGAAATAGATAGAAACATGATTTTTTGAAGGTGAATTCCTAACAACATAACGAAGCATTTTCGCAAGTTTCATAAATATTCGTGAATTGTAAAGTGCCTTTTTGTTGACACAAACTTAGTTCAAAACGCGTCAAATATGAGAACAACTGATCTTTTTCATGCATTTCTATTTGTTGAAAAATGTTGCAAATTTGAGACTGTAAACATTGGTATGGTGCGATGTAACGTTCTAGAAATTAACACTCTGTATCAATTCTAAGTTTTCAAAATTAAATTGACAAATATCGCTAACCTAAATGTGAATTTCAGTCCTATAGTCAGCAATGGAAAAACATCCCAATAAACACGAGAGTGTTGGGTTAACGCAATTTTTGTGTCAGGCTGTTGGGGAATGCGGTCGCAATGTCGCCCACACAGCATGTTGCGCCCATGTGTTTTTGATGTCAGGTTTTGTGCAAAATATTGCAGCAAGTTATAACGAGAATAGAGATACTCACCAGAAGGCGCTCAACTCAGGGAGATGGAGTGACGTCCAGAAGCTCGTCACACACACAGGAAATTGAGGATTATATTAAGGACCAACCAGCTTTCAAGGAAGGACTCCAGGACGGGTATAAAAGGAACCAGCAGGATTAACACCGGCAGTCGCTACCCAGCTAGACTCCCACTGCAGATCTGCTCCCGCATATAAGACAGAAAGTGTTCGCGATTTAGTTCATTGGATTGTATTTTACTATCTCCTTTTTGCGTCTTACATTTTTGCATACAGTTGTATTTGCAAAACCCGTTGAAATAAAAGACACCGTTGTCGTTCACCTTATCTGACCTGTCTAGCGTACCTTTTTCTCGAACCTTCTTTGCAGCGCTTACCTACGATAACCGCTGACCTTAATAGTTGAGCGAAACCGCTCAACTCCCAGATCCAGATCACCTGGACGGTGAACGTAACAAGGTATCCTCACTTCAAAACGGATTGCTCATCCGTCCTCAAGGAAAACCTAACTCACATAAAAAGGAGGCTTCCCCCCTCATATAACTGGCGCCCAACGTGGGGCACGATCAATCCTCACTCGAGGAGTCTCAATATTGACACCCAGAAACATCTGAATATCAGGGTAGTCAAATAAAACACATAAAAAGAAACCAGAACGATGACGCAGAATGAAGAATGGTCGTTTCTGGAGAGAAACAACTCTCTCATCAAGGAGGCGTCAACGCCTCCGAATGGACAGGATGACTCAGTCACCGTTCAGGGTATTGATCGCCCAGACAAGGATGGTACGAGAGGAACCATACCGCCCGGCCCGGAAGAATGGAAGATCATGCGTGACTGCCTAGATTCCAGTGAAAGAACGAATGCAGCACTAGTAGCCCAGATAAAGAAGTTATGTGAGTGCATCAAGGCCAGACAGGCGAAAGACACGCAAAACCAGACAAACCTGGTAGCAAGCGCAATGAGTCCGACAAGTTCAGCGGTTGAGCGGACAGGAAAAGAAGACATTCCAAACGCTACCCTAAATGCGTCACAATGTCTAAAACAGCCGAGACACCCAGCCTGCACGACCAGTGTGGGAGTGGGGCAAGTAGCAGAAACACCAGACTTGCTAGAAGAGGCTCAGCCTTCTGAGACACCCAAGTGGGATGTCAGGGATGTAGCAAGATAAGTCACCGCCATTGGGAAGTTCAATGGAGACAAAAAGTTCTTCAGTGCGTGGGCGGCGCACTTGAATGATCACCAGACCAAATACTCGTTATCAGGCAAATACCTGTACTGTCTTCTTGAAGGTGAACCAAAATTATGGTGGTCCACAGCGGCCAGATCTATCTCCACTTTTCCGGAAGCAATGGAGGCTATCAAGAGAAAATATGGCAATGTGGAATCAGACATGTCAATCATGCTTAAATTAGAGCGCATGCACCAGCGTGAGGGGCAGCCGGTAGTAGTATTTCTCATGATAATGCAGGACCACTTACATCGGCTTGAGCAAGTTAGAGATGAACCCTACCAGTGCATGGCCATGTTCAGAGGGTTACATATTAACATTAAAAGACTCACGTGGTTGTCCGACATCAAAACAGTCAGCGACTTATGGCAGCAAGCTCAGGCGGCTGAGAAGGTGCTCACGGATGCGGGAGATTGGTCAGAAAACACAGCATCCGACGCCTCGCAAGGAGCAAAACCTCAGAAAGAAATGTCAACCACGCCGCTCAGCACCGGCAATAGTAGGAACTCAAATTACAGAGGCACTAATTTCAACCCGCACCACGGGTCCAGACCCATGCCGTACAGGCCAAATAAACCATTTTATGACCAAACCAACGGCACACGCAACGATAACCAAGGCACCCCTCCAGGACTGTCCAAGACCAGTACCCCATCTGGGGGGGGGTGTCCTAAATGTGGAATGAAGAATGTCACGCTCCACTCCTGTCCCAACGGATGTGGAAAGCACCAAACTGACTCAGTCAATCTAGCACACGTATTGATGCCCCCAGACTCGGAAAACAGATTCCGAATGGGCCGCTCCACCATGATCGAAGAGCGATGCGTGATGGGAGGGAAACCCTTCATCGCGCTATTTGACACAGGAGCTAACACATCCTTGGCCGGGGAAGAAGTGTACGCTCACCTTCGAGCGTTGAAGGTACCCATGCGAACGGTAATGCAGTCAGTCAGACTTGCTGACCAATGTCCCAAAGACACTCAGATACATATTGCTACCGTCGATATAGAGCTGGGCGGCAGGAGCGTGCCTCTGACACTGTCGCTCATCCCCTCGTATAAGGCCAAGGTACTTCTTTTAGGCATGGACTTCCTTATCCAGCACGCCATCAGCCTACATCCAATTTCCAACTCATGGTCATTTGGGGATAAAGGAACCAGACCTATAACTGGGAGACCGACAAACGTAGAGTGCAACAGAATCTCAGTCACCCAGGCACAGCTGCAGCCCGAGGAAGCACCTAGACTAACCCCCAGACAAAGATGACTAGTGGACCAATTGTTGGCAAAGAACATCGATGTTTTTAATGAGCCTGAGGGTGCAGCTCTCGTCCAACCTTAATCTATTGCTATTATCCCAGGAGCTCAGCCAATAGCCACAAAACTATATTCAGTGTCTCCAAAGAAGAGAGAGGAATTCAAAGTCAAGATTGATGCTATGCTGGCCAATGGGTACATCAGGGCGGTCAACTCTGAATGGGCAGCGCCCTCCCTATTGATCGCCAAGCATGATGGGTATAATGAGTACAGGCTGGTCACCGATTTTCGAAAACTGAATAGTGTGACGGTTCCTGACACCTATCCCCTTCCAAAAGTGGACAACCTGCTAGCGCGTCTGCACGGAAAAAAGTTCATGACTTCCATGGACTTAACCAACTGCTATTGGCAGATACTGATCGAGAAAGACAGCCAATGGTACTTTGATACAGTCACGCTGTTTGGAACTTTCTGTTATACCACAATACCGATGGGGGCCCGAAACTCGGCCGCCCACTGTCAACGAGTCATAGAACTCATAATTACGGACATACCGGGAGTGGTCGTGGTAGTCTACCAGGACGACCTATTGGTGGCCAGCGACACATTCGAAGAGCATCTAGAACATGTTCAGGCCATAATAACTCGACTGCTCTTGCACAGGTTCTCGCTAAAGCGAGCAAAGTGCCACTTCTTCACGGATCAAGTTAAGTTCCTGGGGCACATCATATCTCCTAATGGGATATCCGCCAATCCTGAGAAGGTGGAGGCGGTACTGCGCATACCATACCCCAGGGACGTCAAGCAGATAAAATCGTTCATGGCCTCCTGCAAGTGGTTCGGGAAATTCATCCCGAATCTAGCCACAATTAGCGCACCTATAAACAGGCTACTGAAAAAGGAAGTGCCATTTGCATTTGATGAGCCTTGCAAACAAGCGTTTGACTAGTTAAAATCCTTGTTGTGCTCAGCCCCTATTCTCGCTCAACCTGATTTCACTCAGGGATTCCGCATATACTCAGACGTTCAATGCCGCTCAGCGAAATTACTCCACTTTCGAAAAGGAAGCCCTGGCAGTAATCTGGGCGGTAACCAAGTTCAGAGGGTATATTGAAGGATTACCCGTGGTGGTCCACTCGGACCATCACCCGTTACGTTGGTTACTGTCTAAGACTGACCCTCAAGGCAGAATCGCCTGGTGGATCTTCAGCGTCCAACAATTTCACTTCGAGGTTAAATATATATCCCAGGAAAACTCAATCACTTGGCGGACTTACTGGTTCGACCATCTGGAGTACGAGACCCTATGGTATTAATACAAACCATTACCATCCAGGATGATAGTTGGATGGCGGAAGCATTCCGAGCCGCACAGATGAACGATGGAGCGATCGAGAGCATTATCAATGCTCTGGATGCCGAGAAGGGAGAGGCTGATTTTGAAGCTAGGGTGTACCTTCACCGCGGATACCTCACCGTGAACGGGATCCTGTACCGTCAGTTGAAAACAACTGAGGACGAAGAACCTCGACTGGTTATACCACAGTCGTTGAGACCTCTTCTACTGAAAATGAATCATGATGAGGTGGCCGCCGGTCACCCCGGGATCACTGGAACAATGTTGCGTATCTTGGATAAATACTATTGGTTAGGGATGCGCAAGGATGTAGAGAAGTACGTCCAGTCATGCAAGGCATGCCAGGAATATAAGCCCATCACCTACAAGATGGTGACCCCAATGTCGTCACCCATGCTCTACGAGCGATTCCAGTCCTTGGCAGTAGACATTGTGGGACCGTTGCCCGAGATGCCCAGATTGAACCGGTTTTTGTTCTCGGTATGTGACACAATGTCTGAACTGGTGGAGCTATTTGCTATTGCTGACTCAAAAGCGGAGACCGTATCCGCCAAGTTGGTAGAAGAGGTGTGCCTCCGATACGGATCTCCAAAATCCATTAGGTGTGATAATGGATCACAATTTAAGGCGGCCATATTCGCTCAGGTAGCGTCAGCTCTGGGCAGTGATCTACTTCACACGGCCAACTACCATCCACAAGCAAACCCCGTTGAAAGGCGGCATCGGGAGTTAAAAACTCGATTGGCCATAGCCGTGGGACCCTACCATGATCAATGGGACGTACATGTACCGTCCATCAGATGGGCGCTAAAAACCAACATAAATGTCAATTTAAGCTCTTCCCCTTTTGAGGTAACGTTTGCCCGGCAACCCCGACACCCTCAGGACAATATCCTGAAGCTTTCGGTTCACTGTTCGGATCCCGTGTTTGTCCAGCATCCATTTGCTGAATTCTTGAGACGAACGGCGGTGGCATTACAGACAGCTCACGACTGCTTAGAAGCAGCCCAAGATCAACACCGAGGTCGGCACAATGCCAAGGCGGTTGCTATGCCGTTGCACGTAAGGCAGCCAATATTGCTGAAGAACCATGTGTTGAGCAATGCCTCGAAGGGAATATCCGCCAAACTGAATCCTAAACGAGTGGCGGGCATGGAGGTATCCAAAGTGATAGCTCCCACGACCGTTCAGGTCACCGACGTTAACCGCAACAAGGTCATGGGCAACTATAATATCAAGGATGTAACACCAGAAAGGGTCGCCATGGAAAATTCGCCTGAACGGGAGCCCGAACAAGAGGTGGAAAAGTCATGCACGCCAGGGTTGAGTGACATCCCGGAGGTGCAAGAGACCAAATCAGGGCCAAATAACCCTAAGAGTAAGAATTCAGCAGTTGGGACGCAATCGTCCAGCTCAGCCACCATCAAAGAATGAGAATCTCAAAGTGGAACCACTCTGTGCAGTGGCAGGGTCACGCGTCGACCCAGGGCTCTTGCCGATTTTGAAGCTGTGGCCATTCTGGACCTGTCCCGAAGTGGGAATGATATGCGCCTACATTTCGGTCCCGAAATGGTAAGCTACTTCAAACAATTTGCGGAACATTACATTTAGCAGCAATTATGTGAGGACGACCCTCTGAGAGAATATTTGCATGAACATTTTACCGTCCGGCATTTTTGCTCGCTCAGGGAAATGAGCATTAAAGATCCATCCAAGGACCATGGGGGATCTACAAGTCAATACAAGGCGGCCCGAGCCACTCAGTTAGTGGCCCAGTATGGATGGTCAACAGACCGTGTGATTTGTTACGATGATCCGTCAAATCCGGACATCTACAATAATGAAGAAAGCCAACAAGATGACGAAGTCCTCGCTGAGTATGTAGGCTATGCGAATTGGCTTGAATTACGCGCCAAAATTTGTTCTCAAATCCCTCACCGGATGGCGCCGCAGCTAACTGCATGCAGGGTTTTACTACAGTCAAGGGAAGAGAAACCCCCTCGTTTGGAACAAGTCCACTACAGCCAATCACGAGAAGGTAACTCTAACCCAGAGTATAAAAGCCAGCGCGGCAGCAGATCCTCTATCCAGTGCGAGCAAGAGGTTTAACCTGAACACGTCAGGCAATCTATCAACCAGACAGTTCACACGCAGCCAGTCATGGACCAAGAGACGAGGCCGTCAGGGTTGCAAGCGGGCGAATTCACTTAAGCTGGGCCGTCGCAGGACCAACCTAGTGAAAGTCCTCGTTCAACAAACGAGAAAAAGGGTTCTTTGGAACATCCTGAGCGGTCTCCTGTGGACTATCACAATGAGACCACAAACGACGGACAATCTTCTCCCAATGTGTCCTCGTCAACCATCGCTGAGATGGAAATACCCGCTAGACCAGTATCCATTGAGGATGCTTATCTACTGGTGGATAAAGCTGAGCGGGCTGTCTCACCTGTGACCGGAGCTCGACGACTGGATCCGCGAAGGTCTCACGTATGGGATACCCCGGATCATTTCTCTTCAGAGGGAAAGGCCAACGTTGCCATTCAAATCGGTCTGCCACCTACAACGTATCCGGAGGTGAGCAATGCTTATGACTTGATCAAACAAATGGCCAAATGCATCTCGCGGGCAATACGTATGATGTCCGAGGATCCTTCAGTGACACAACAATCAGTGTCAGCAAGCAACATCCGTCATTCTCTGAATCGAGCTACCGCTGAACGAGACGCCGCCATGGTACTTCTTGAACAGGAGCAAACAGCTCATCACCGAACTAGATGAGCGTTGGCGGCCATGGTACAAAATTTCAATCGCTACACTAAGACGCCCTTGCTCACCATACCGCAACCCGTGCAAGAGAGAGGTGACATCACCCAAGAAGGGACGCAAACTGTTTTAGACCCAGCTGAACGGAGCCCAAGGGTAGTTATCCGACAACAAGATTTTCGCTCGGCGGAGGAATTCCGTATTCTGGACCATCACTCGGAGAAGACCATAGATCTTTTGGCCTCGCCAGGTGCCTCGTCCCCTAGACTGATCATTGACGAACAAGTCTCGATCCCTTTTGAGATAGACGGGCGAATCTCTCCAATCGCAGTGATTAATGTGGACAGTGACGCTGGACCTCGTAAAGTCAGCAGCCAGACCAAGGCGAAAGCAACTACCAAGACTCCTGTAGCAACAAAAGTCGCTCAGCCCTCAGCAGACAAAAAGGGTCTCAAAAGTACCAAAGAGCCACTAGTTAAGACGATTAATCAGACCAAGGCGTCGCTCAACGAAGCCGCCAGTTCAGGCAACAAGTGCAAAAGCCATAAAGAGGCAAACAAACCTAAGACTGTCAAGTCAACCCCAAAAAGGAAGTTGGACGACAGACCGTCTACGTCATCTGCCAAGAAAGCCAGGACTCAGCATCCTGGTGTCTCCGGAACGCAGAAGACTCCTGTCACTAAAGTAACCGTCCAAGGCGGCAAAAGTGGTGCCGGCCCTCGGATGTCATCAATCTCATCCTCAAGTACAAAAACGGACTCTACGGGCCCTGGTATAAACAGAATTCCACCACTGGAGGTTAAGGAACCCCCTCAGAAGTAGCCCATTCTCCTGCCAGGAGCTCGCAAGCCCACCTTTTGGGTACAACATTACGTTGGTCCCGAAACCTCCGTAGATGAAGATGGTCCAGCACTGAACGCTTCTTATAAATGGCGTAACAAGCGCCGCTCCAGACCGGTGGAATCCACTTACATACACCCTAAGCACGGCGACCATGATTTCTCGCTCTGGTCAGAGCTGTCCACGAAACACACCCCGGCACATGGACTCGAAGCTTGTTTTCACTGCATTTATATCAACAAAAGGCCCTCCAGGTGCGCCGCTCACTGGCACGGGGCCTATGTCACGCTGCCGTCCAGAAGGTATAAATACCTGAACAACAAACAGAGCTTCAAACCAACATGCCAAATTACAGATACAGACATGGTGGTCTTGGCCAAGATGATGGACCGAACCAGCGAACCTGGATACTCGGACTCAGAATAGCATCACCATAAGGTACAATCAAAACGACAAGATCGTTCTCTTCGCTAAAAGCTCCTAAAGGGTTGACAAGGTGACCGGCACTTCAGCCACATGGTCCCACAAGTGGTTCCACGCAATGGCCAAAACAGTCCCCTAACATTTTTTCTATCTATTCCCTATTTATTTAGATATCCATCGCCCCACAAGGAGACGATATCATCTGGGGGGTATAACGAGAATAGAGATACTCACCAGAAGGCGCTCCACTCAGGGAGATGGAGTGACGTCCAGAAGCTCGTCACACACACAGGAAATTGAGGATTATATTAAGGACCAACCAGC